>PVIU01006054.1:0-106244 GCA_004026605.1 Ondatra zibethicus | reverse complement strand
CCTGGTAACATCCTTCCTCCAGAAAGCACACCCCTGGTAACATCCTTCCTCCAGAAAGCTCACCCCTGGTAACATCCTTCCTCCAGAAAGCACACCCCTGGTAACATCCTTCCTCCAGAAAGCACACCTCTGGTAACATCCTTCCTCCAGAAAGCTCACCCCTGGTAACATCCTTCCTCCAGAAAGCTCACCCCTGGTAACATCCTTCCTCCAGAAAGTTCCTGCCCCCTAAAGGTCCCATAACTTCCCCAGACCACCAGCTGAGGAACTGTCTTAGTCACCAAGAGACAGACACTGGGCCTGGCATGGGCTTCTGAACCTAAGGCCAGCTACAGTGACAGTGTTCTTTCAACATGGCCACACCACTTTCCTCACCCTTCTAAACCTTCCAAACAGTTTTACTCCCCGGTGAAATAAATGAGCCTGTGGAGTCCATTCTCATTCAGACCACAGGGACCAAGTGTTTAAACACAGGGACATTTCTCGTTCAGAAAAGCCACATTATTCGTTAATTTTTGGGTGGAATGTTCTGAGATGGCTGTTAGGTCCATTTGCTACATGGTGTTATTTAATGTTTCTTGATTTAGTTTTTGTCTAGATAACCTTTTATTGGTATGAATGGAATATTGAAGTCACCCACAGTTACTGTGTTGAAGTTTAATCCGTAGTTTTAGATGAGTCCTGTGTTTTATGGAGTATGGAGGTGTTTGGTTCATATGTGTCTAGAATTGTAGTATCTTTTGGCAGATTGTTCCTTCAGAGACTATGAAGTGACCTCCCTTATCACTTCTGATTAGTTTTCATAAAATTGTTGCTTGCCTTTTTTTAGTTCTGTTTGCTTGAAATGTATACACACACACACACACACAAATGGCCCATTTCTAATCTAATCTAGTCTGTATCTTTTACTGGGGAGTTGGAACAATTAATACTAAAAGTTATTATTGACAGATGTGTATTAACTCCTGTTATACTGATGGTTTTGTAGCGTTTTCTCAGACCTCTTTTAAGTGTTCTGGCATTGTCTATTCCTTGTGAATTCTTGGGTATGTTTGTCCTCTTCAGACCTAAGTATCCCCTGGAGAGCTGGCTTAGTGGTCACAAATTCCTTTAGTCCATTTCTTCATGGAAAGTTTTAATTTTTCTTTCAATTTTAACAGATAGTTTTGCTGAGTATTATAACAGATAGTTATTGCTGAGGATCATTCAGAGCTTGGAATACGTTTTTCCAGGCCTTGCTGACTTTAGAAGCTTTTGTTAGATAACCAGGCGTTAGCCCAACCGGCCTGCCTTCGTAAGTGACTTAACCTTTTTGTCCCGCAGCTGCCAGTACCCTTTCTTTATTCTGTGCTTCTAGTGTTTTGGTTACGTCTAGGAGTTTCTTTTCGGGTCCTGTCCATTTGGTGTACCTGGATGGGCATCTCTTTCTCTAGAGTTGGGAAATTTTCTTTTATGATTTACTGAACTGTCTCTATTCTTGTAATGTGATGGTTAAGTGTCTCCAGGCTATCCCGAAGCTTTCCCATGATCTCTCCTTAGCTTTTCAAATTGTATTTTACATTTCTCATTGGCTTTTATTGAGCGATCCAATGCTCTCCTTTGTTTTCCAGCTCCACCTCTGTTTTCCACACGATTCGTTTGTTGGCGAGTCTTTCTACTGACATTTTGTTTTCAACTTTTTCAGCATTAATTCAATGTAGGTTTTCATCAGCAATTCTAGCTGTATTTTTATTTTAAGTTGCCTTCCTTATTTCACTTATCCTTTTTTTTTTATTCTCTTGGAGTATATTCATGTCTTCTTTGACTTGTTTAAACATAATTATAATAATTTATTAAAATTATTTAGAAGTTTTTCCAGGTGACTTTTTATTATGCACCATTATTATAGGATTCATAACTTTTGGTTTTATTGGTTTTCACGATAGGGTTTCTCTATAGCCCTGACTGCCCTGGAACTTGCTCTGTAGACCAGGCTGGCCTTGAACTCAGAGATCCGCCTGTCTCTGCCCTGAGTGCTGGGATTAAAGGCGTGCGCTCCCCTCCACTGTGCTAAAGCTCTTTTATTACTGTCTGCATTCACCTAAACAGTGTGCATAGGAAATGTGTATGTAAACGTGGGTTGTGCACACTAGCTCTGTGTAGTCAGAATGTTCACGAACCCACAGTGGTTCTGGGGCTTCATGGCAAGCACTTTCACCCACAGCGTCATCTTCTGTTCTATGGTTTTGATTTTGTTGCAGATAGTGGGAATGGTGCAACTATTTAGGGGGCGTGAATTTTAGTCTTGTTAAGTAGCAAACATTTGAGTACTGAAAATAAAGCATTGTAATTGTTTGTTTGTTTATTTTTTGACCCCGGGTTTCTCTGTGGCTTTGGAGATTGTCCTGGAACTAGCTCTTGTAGACCAAGCTGACCCTGAACTCACAGAGATCCCCCTGCCTCTGCCTCCCAAGTGCTGGGATTAAAGGTGTGCGTCACCACCGCCTGGCTGGCATTTAGATTTAAATGTCAGAAATTTCATTTTAAATTTTAGAAAGTTGGAGTTGTTTGAGGTCTCCAAATTGCTGAAAGGGGAGCAGCAGACAGAAATACTTTTGGATTTCATGCTTTGCACGCTATATCTTGATGTCTGTATTATATTGGGCTAGGCAAAGAGAACTCAGTGGTGTGGTAATGTTTCTTCTATCTTTTGCTTCTAAACCCCTTTAATCATGCGCTCCTAACCCTCGTGATTTTGTTTGGTGGTTGGTTTTGGTTCTAGATTTATTTAGTTTATTTATGTCTGAGTATTTTGCCTGCATGTACCTGTGTACATTGTACACGTGCCTGCTACCTGAAGAGGTGAGAAGACAGCATTGAACCCCTGGAGCTGGAGCTGCTGGGAACTGAACTGTGGTTCAATTTCCCACAAGAACAAGTGCGCTTAACCACTGAGCCCTCTCTCCAGCCTCAAAAAGTAAATCTTAACCTCAAAACAATGCCAGTTGACCCAAAATGATACCAGTTGAGTAGATTAAATATGTTCAGAACACCAGAGTAAGACTGACTAGTGTGTGATGAACCGAGTAGTTCATGCAGCACTGATCTTCCTCAGTTATGAATTGAACCCAGGACTTTGTTTATGCTGGGCAGGCACTCTAGCTTTTTTTGTTTTTGGGGGTGTGTGTGTGGTGGAGGGTGGTCTCACTTGGTGGCCCAGGCTGGCATTGAACTCTCTATCCTCCTTAGTATCTGGTGTTACATATAGCAGTGTACCATCAGGCCTGACTGCAGTACAACTTTATTATGGCATAACAAAAGGCCCATACATAAAAATTATTAAAGCTGAGGAGCCATCTTAGATACAATGAAGCTGCTTTAGTAGTGTGCTTATAGCAGTACTAGGAAATACTGTTTATTTGAAAGATACCCTGCTGGGGGATGAGAGACAGTTAAACACAAACTGAAGAGCCCACTTTTGGGAGGTTTTATGTATATGTTCCATGGAGAAAATAGTTTTTAGAACACACTAGTTATCACACTTGTATGATGGTTTATTATACGAGGCTAAGGGAATCAACTGATTTAAAAAATTTTGAAATGATACTTCAAATTTAAATTTAGTGCAGTTCTGAATTTCAACCCAATTCCCCCACCCCACCCCCTTCATTTTGTAAGTAGAGAGATACTGTCAAACGTCTTTGACCTTTAATTTGTGTCTCTTCTTGACTGTAATTTGCAATGGGAAAAGTATAGGGTATTATCTGCCTCATGGAGGAGAGGTAGAAATCAGCTTGTAGATCGGGGGAGGGGTCTTTTCTTCTGAGATTCCTGTCACTTCCCATCCTTAGGTGCCTTCTTTAATTGTTGGGATGAAAACAAATCTGCATTTGTAGAGAATGGCACCTCTGCCCCACTGTCTCGGTCTACAACACGGCACCCTGAGAATAGTTGCTGCTGTGTGCAGGACGCCCAACTTGGCCGCCCATGGACACCTTGATGTTGCCTCTTTCTCAGAGATTCAGTGTCAGTGACTTTCAGTCTCTGGGAACCAAAACTCCTACCTTGATGTGTGATATTTGTCTTAATTACAGTGTGCCATTTGTGGCATGAGTTAAGAACTGATCCTAATGACATATCTAGGACCTTAACAGCCATGGAGAAACTGCCCATCTTCATCTGGTTAAAGTGAAACTATGGTTAGGGGAAGAGTGGGAAGAAGGGAGGAGTTTGCTTTTATTGTAATAAATGAAGAGATTTCCTGACTACATGGGTTTCTCCATTGCTATTTGTTCCTCCCAAATCTGGAAAACAGGTCATGGTTTTGTGAATCTTTACTTGTATTAAACCAGGAACTTTATAAGTATTGGATTTGAGAAGAAATATTTTTCTGTTTACAGGCATGTTTCTCCCCATCTTTAAGTTGTTAAAAGTACCAACTTGGCTTTGTGATGTACCTTCATAATTGTGTTTCCCAGTTAAAACTTTGAGAAGGAATTAAATGACCCTGATATTTAATCTGATAGTGGCTACCTATTGTAGCTGCTATAGAAAGCAGTCAAATTCAGATCTTAAGCAAGGGAGGAGCCTAGGGAAGTAAGATAAGAGGGGAGATAGGGATGCTAGTTTAAATTATGTGGGAAGATAAGGGTTATCTTTTCAGTGGCCCCAGGGACTGGAGTTACAGACGGTGGGGTGCCAACTTGTGTGCTGGGAATTGAACTGAAGTCCTCTGCGTGAGCAGTTGTGCTCCTAACTGCTGAGCCATCTCTCCTTCCCTCTGTTTCCATTTTTAAATCTAGAAAACTGTTGTTTTCTCCGTCAGTGGTTTACACTAGAAGCCTGCCATGCAAATGGCCAAGGGAAAAATCCTTGTCTGAGTAAAAAAATATTCACACACGGGATCTTTTCTCTTTGTAGGGAGACAAGGGTAAGAGCGATACAACGCTACATCATATCTACATAATCCATGCACTGAGATTTCTAGTCTAATTTGGGGAGAGAAACTATAGCAACACTTAATTCCTGAACTTACAAATAAATATTGTGTCTTCAAAACTTGAAGATGAAATCCTGTAAACATTTGTACAAGTGTCAAATACTTGAGGCAGTTTGGTTGCTTGGAGTCAAGGTCAAAGGAAATGGTTTGCACAAGGTTTAACTGGAGACCTTATTTTGACAGATTCTCGAGTTAGTAATGGTCAAAACGTGTGTTTTTGTCTTGATTGAGAAAAGTTTTATTAGTCACTATTCCATAGCCTTAAATGTCGGATTGTATACAGAATATCAAGAGAGATGTATGTGCTGGGTCAGTGTAACCTTTTATCAGAGGTGATGTGTTTTTTCTAACTCTTGCTAAAGGCTTCATGACTTTGAGAATCATGACTGTCAAAGAAGGAAGAGTTCATTATCAGACTTCATTTAACACAATGCCCAACAACTTCAAGGCAAGTTATACTTGCCCCCTTGTGCATCTGGGAGCTTTCTCTACAGGGCTAATTCCTGAGAGGGGGGAGGGGGAGGGAGGGGAAGGGATGCCAAGGAGAGGGAATCTGGCAGCACTTACTGAGGTTGTTTGTGTACTGGGTCGTTAGCTGGTTGAATCTCTAAATTTAATGGAAAATTTTACTCTCTGAATAGGTAGATAAAGAAGCCCTCATGAAATTTGCATGCAATGAATGCAAAAAAAAAAAAAGCCCCCTGTGTACCATTTTACAGCCCCCTTCCCCAAGGTGTGTGATCAACTGGATCTCTTTCAGTCAGCATATTAGGATTTTAGCTTTCTTCCTAGTGACCCGACATGAGATTTGAATATATCAAATGTGAAAGACTCACACGTAATTGTGTGTGTGTGTGTGTGTGTGTGTGTATAGTACTTTCTTGGGATGAAATTGGTGAAATAGAATAAGTTCTGTAGATCTCAGATTTGTATTGCTACAAAAACTTTCAGATTATTGTAGAATACTTTTCTTTTTTGTTTATTTAGAGACAAGGTCTCAAGGCAGTGTAGCCCTGGTTAGATTTGAGCCTGCAGTGTGGGTTAGACTGGCTTTAGCTTGCCATATAGTTCTCTTGCTTCTGCCTCCTGAGTGCTGGGTTCGAATTATTAATTTAAAAATGCTTAACATTGGTTTGTTGCTTTTGGAAGTTCTTTGCTGACGTAGTTGATCAAATTAAAATTTCTTTAATTGGGCACATTTTGATACGATTGGAAACTTCTTGCCTTTTGTATTGTTTTTGACAACATTGCTCATAGTAACCCTTCCATAATGCTCTATTTCAGTAATCCAATAAAAGCAGTACATATACAGAAGGCCATCCCACATCACTGGGGTTAAAGATCCGTATCACTATGTGCCAAGCTACTTTTTCTTGAGCAAATGATTAATAGAAACACACAATTAGTACCTTTGGACACCGTTTTAATTTGAAAATAGTAGAATTTTGTTTACTTAAGTACAAGAGCTCTTTTTACAGAAGTCCTGTGATGTTAAGAACCTTAAACAGTGTCAAAATCTAACCAAAATTGCCTAGTTTAAGCTTGAATCAGTTAGCATTTAACTCTTGGTCTCCTTGTCTAAAGCAAGAACACTTCCTAAGATTGTGGAAGGTTAAGACATGGAGTTTCCATGTAGAACAAAGCCTGCTGTTGCCTCTTGTTCTTATTATTTTAATTGTAGATTTTTCAGAGAAGGGGAATTCTAAGTGTGTCTACATCCCAGAAAAGAGTAGGCAAAGATTCTCAGTTGTTTTTTCTCTTTTTTTCCTTCCACTTGGTGCACTTGGCAATCCAGGAAACTTTTTGGTTGTTATAACTTCTTAGGAGTATAGTGTTTGGTATTGGCACCTAGTGATTAGGGACCAGAGATGCTGCAGAACACCCCACAGTGCACATGACCCGGCTCCCTCAACAAGGAATTATCTGGCCCACAAAGTTAGAAATGTTGAGGTTGAGAAAATACGTTCTTTGGGGGCAGGAGAGAGGGCAGGTGAGGTAGCATTCAGGTAGAAAGGTGCATGGTAGGAGGAAAGAGCCAACTCCTGCAAGACTGCTGTGACCTTTGTTACCTAAAATTAGAGCACTGAAAATGGGGCCCTAGTTCTAGACCTCTGGAGGTTGGACCGTCGCAGAGGGCCAGACAGGCTGTGCTCTCTGCCAGTAGACAGTGAGGGGCCTTCCCCACTTTCTGAATCTTCCATTGATAAGCTTTTTCTTTCAGTTGTCCAAGCTGCTGTTCTGGGTTTGTTGAGATGAGTTGTCCAGTTCCTTCCCCAACCCTCAAATTAAAAAGAGCAGAATGGAAATGTTCATACAAATTTCTTACTTTTGAACTTTTTTTTTAAGTATCTTCTTGTTATATTTACCCCTTTTCTACTTCAAAGGTTTTAACTTTATAAACCAGCAGAAAAAGAGGAGGCCCTGAGTACCTGGGCACATGGAACAGGGTGGTCAGTGTATGCTGCAGATGGGTCTTAATGTCTTCCTCCTTCCCGTGTCACACGCAGCAGTGCTGGGTTGCTGTTGACCACATTCCTTTAGATGAACTCACACTAGCAAATCTACTGATGGTAAAGATTGCAGATGCACTTAGGAAGCATCGTGACCCTGCCCAGGTTCTCTGTCACTTCCTCTTAGGCTTTCTTTCCCCTTCTGTCACCACCTTGGGTGATTCCACATTCTGGCTTCTTGCCTATCTACCCCCTGCATATCCTTTCCATTTCCTTGAAGTGTCTTCTGCCCTCTGTATCATGAATGCAGTTTGCCTCACATCTCATCACTGTCTTAAGAGAGGCACATATGCAAGACCACCTCTGCCTTTGGGAACATCAGTGGGGGTGGGCATGTTGATAAAACAAGAGTTGTTCTCACCCTTGCCCTCCTGTCTTTTCTGTGTTGCTTCCTTCCTGCCTCTGCCCAGGCAAACAGCAACCCACGTCCCTCACAAAGATTGTGTTGAGCTCTTCTTCCGGGCATCTGAACTCTTCCCCGACTTATGAGTCTCTGCAGTAGTTGTGCTCTTTCTGGGAACTTCTTGTGTGTGCGCCCTATCCTTGTTTGTCTCTCTGGTGAACCCTATCTTTTTCCTGGTCTTTGGAAGCGCCCAAGTGTATGTATAGTTCTCTGCATATAATGGGCAGGAAACAAACATTTGATAAATGGCAAAGCACAGTTTTAATGGATAAGGGAACCTAAAAATAGCTTTTTATTTTGTATTATATTTTTCTTCACTTTATACTAGGGATTTTTAAGAATTTCCTCTAAGCCCAAATTAAAGTGGCAGACATAATCACTGGTAGGTGACTAGTAGACTGTTGGTGGTAAGATGATGTACTGCCACTTAGAAGTGGCCCTAAGTATGGGGCTTCTAAAACTTGAGCCTCATGTGTAATGTCCAGTTTACACATAAACAGATGTTTTGGGGTTGATTGTTTTAGCCATACATTTCAAAGTTCTCTTCATAAAGCCGAGCTTGGGTTTTTGCAAGTCAGCTATATTACATGGTTGTGTAGCACTTAGCAGTTTCGTTACTCAGGCAGTCAGCTTGACTACCTTGCTTTTCCTCATTTAATTTATTTAAATTCCTTTTATGTGCATGGGTGTGAAAGTGTCAGATCCCCTGGAACTGGAGTTAAAGAGAGTTGTGAGCTGCTGTGTGGGTGCTGGGAATTGAACCTCAGTCTTCCCGAAGAGCAGCCAGTGTTCTTCCATCTCAGTGCTCAGCCATCTGTCCAGCCCTGCTTCTTCTCCTTTAAAAACATAAACAACTGGTTGGTTTTTGTTAGAAATGAATAACATATGAACTGTGTTCTATAGAGTTTGGTGTGTAGAAAATGTTTTATAACTAGAAGCTATTATTACCACTGTTTTAGCATGGGACAAAGTGTGTACGTGCACATGCATGTATGTGCATATTTATATGTGTGCACTGACTCTTGTGAGTTGGTGAATATTTGATAGGAAGGCTTCGGTTGAGAGTGACATCCCAGTGAGGAACTGTTGTAGATAGCACATGGGGACCAATAAGAGCTGTTATCTTGGTGATTGAAATTCTCAGTCCAGTTGTGTCTGTTCATTCATACCTGTGTGCATGTGCATTCCACAGTGCTTGTGCTGAGTCAGAGGACAACTAAGGCTTGATGGGGAGGCCTTTATCTGCCAAGGTCTCTGTTCTCTGTGCTTCAGTGTTCCCGGAAAGCGGGCTGATGATGATGGAGGCTGTGTGAGCTCACAGGTTGAGCTGATGATACAGCACTGCAAGTGCCGTGTCTGAGCATTTTCAGCGCCCCTGAAGGATCGATCTCTGTTGGCCACTGTGCTGGGCTCTTGTTAGATGCTTTTCCACTCTCACAGCGACTCCCCACTCTCACCTGCCATGTTAGCAAGGGGTTCTGAAATAACCAGTCTTGCCGGAGTTTGGGTAGCTTTGTTTGGCAGAGGTTAGCTGGACCCCACTGCTTCTCCTGTGGACCTGGGACAGGGATCCTTTGGGTACCGAGGAAAGGGGCAGCAGTGCTGATCAGCATCAGTGAGAGACTCCCTGGAGCAACCCTCCTGTCACAGGCTGTGCTGATGCCCTTCCTACAGAGTTGACCAGCTGGCCCAGTTGTAGAAGGCAGCAATTAGAGGTGAGATGTTGAGATTAAAGGATGGCTTAGACCATAACATTATCCAGATTTCCCTTTGTAAAAATACTGTGCCAGAATTTCTGTGAAGATTTTTTTCATTATTGTCATAGCAGACAGAGTATTTGTCAAAGTTTCTGTTGTGTTTGGCAGCCAGATTTTGCGCTGAGTGCTGGGATTGCAAGCTTGAGCCATCCTGTTTGTTTTTTGAAAGAATGCCTAAACAGTGCATGCATAACATGTCTTCTTCTTTTCCTCTACATGGACTGTAGTATTCAATTACAAATTACGTCTCTAATGCTTCACTCTGTTTAAAGGCTGTTTATTAGAAACATTCAATTGATTTCCTTCTAACTATTAAGTGAAGCTGTCATTGTTATGGTCCTGTAAATACTTGGTAGCCCACAGAAAAATTTATCTTCCCCTAATTTTGTCATTTTTTCCATAGGAAGCGATGAGGAGTCAGAATGGGAAGCAGCGTTTTCCAAATCTGTTGTTTGGTTAGTGTCAGGTTTTGCTTTTTGTTGTTGCTGTAATAAAATAGCAGGATGTTGCCACTCTGATACTGCCAGATGCCAGATGTGGTGGCACTTAGCTTTAATCCCAGCACTCAGGAGGCAGAGCAGGTAGATCTCTGAGTTATTGGCCAGCCAGGACTACATAGTGAGACACTGTTTAACAGCAACCAAACCTTGACACAAGAAGCTTGAGGATTTTTTGGCTCACAGTTCCATGACAGCAGGAGCTTAAGGGATCTGGTGACTTGGAGCCCACGGTGAAGCAGAGAGGGAGGGAGGGATGCTCGACTGTTGCTCAGCTCCCTCTCTGCACTTTGATCATGCAGAGTCTCAGCCAGGGAATGGTACTTCTTATGGTCAAATTGGCAGTTAGCACTAATAACCATAGTGACTGGAATGAAGCCTATGACATCCTCAGATGTCATACTGAGGACATTGGAACCCCTGAATCTGGAGTTAGGGATGTGTTAGCTGCCTGGCATAGGTGCTGAACTAAACTGAACTCCAGTCCTCTGAAAGAACAGCAAGAGCTCTTGAATGCTCAGCCCACCTCTTCAGTCCTTCTGTATGCATTTCTCTCGTGTTAGAATAATGCCAAACGCCCAACAAGGAAGGTGCTTTATGCATTTAATTGATGAAGAATCATAAATGGTACAAGTTAGGTATAGAGGCTTAGATTTAGTTGTTGAATTGACATTGAATCTGTAGAGGATGTGTGTGTGTGTGTGTGTATAATTGGGATCAAAGCCACCTTTTTTTTTATACATTTAGAATGACATAATTTTTTTTCTTCAGCTTCTTAGGTTTATATTTAGTTTATTGATTATACCACTGTTCATTTGTTAATGTCTGTGTGAGGTTTGTCATTAGTTGTATAGCAAGCCATTATTACTTGTCTGTTACATAATTCTGTAGACAAAAACCAGTTGAATTATTGATGCCCGGCCAAAGTAAGTCTTTGAGGTATTGCCAGAAAAGTTCTAAAGTGAAGAAGGGACTTTATCTTGGGCACCTGGGAAGCCACAGTTTCCAGTATTGTCGTATAAATCCCAGCGCTCGGGAGGCAGAGGCAGGAAGTGGCAGGCAGATCTCTGTGAGTTCCAGGACAGCCAAGACTGCTACACAGAGAAACCCTATCACAGAGAAAAAGGGGTGGGGGAGTAAGAGCAGAATTCTGTAGGGCTAAGTCTCCAGCACGTCCCATTGTGAGCACTTGTAATAGTGCTTCTCTTCTGTTTCGCTTGCATCGTTTGAGACAGTCTGGCTGTTTAGCTCAGGCTGCCCTAGTACCTGAGGCATTCTTCCCTCCGCTCCCACGTGTCAGGATTATAGCCTGTGCTTTAGTACCTGGCCCCGTTTGTTTTCTTTAAAAACTGTGGTAAAGTGCACAAAAATATACCATGTCAGCATTTTTGAGTTGTGTTGTTCGATAGCATTAAATACTTTTCACATCATTTTGTGACTATTATTACCATCTATTTTCAGAACTTTCTTTTTCCTTTTTTTTGTTTTTTGTTTTTGTTTTTTTTTTTTTGACAAGGTTTCTCTGTAGCTTTGGAGCCTGTCCTGGAACTAGCTCTTGTAGACCAGGCTGACTTTGAACTTACAGAAACCTACCTGCCTCTGCCTCCCAAGTGCTGGGATTAAAGGCATGCACCACTACTGCCTGGCCAGATTAGTTTTATGTCAAGAATTAATAACCATTTCCTTTAAAGTATGCTAACAAAGACATAATTGATCTGGTCCTGAAGGTGTGATCTGACTAGTAACTTCCTGTGATCTGAAAGTGGTACTTGACTAACGTACCACAACACCATTTTCTGTTTCTGTTGTTCTTTTTCCTACTCTTCTTCATTTCATTATTCAAAAAATGAAATCTTTGTATGGGGGACTCAAGAGTAAGGTGAATATGTGCTAATTAGGAATGTGTGTGTTTATTTTTGATGGTGGGACTGGCTCAAGGCCTTGTACTCCACCCTGGGAGACTTGTTTTGATTTAGTCATAATCTTTGGTGAAAGATATTTTTGCTAATAATTAGTCTGCATAGATGCCATACCAGAGCCAATATAATAAGGTGATTGGTATGGGCTTAAGTCTTTGAGTCACACCCTTGATCTGGAGCATCTGCCTATGATAGTTGCTTCTTTTTTTAAAATATTTATTTATTAATCATGTATACAGTGTTTTCCCTACATGTATGCCTGAGGCCAGAAGAGGGCACCGGACCTCATTACAGATGGTTGTGAGCCACCATGTGGTTGCTGGGAATTGAACTCAGGACCTCTGGAAGAGCAGTCAGTGCTCTTAACCTCTGAGCCATCTCTCCAGCCCTGATAGTTGCTTCTTACATAATGAGTAGAACATCCTTCAGGTAGATGAAGTACTTAAATCAAAAGGTACAAGTTAAAATCAACTCAACATGGTCTCCCAGACATCACAGCTCTGCTGTTTGGTAAGATTACAGTCTTCTCTCCATGTTTATCATTATTCAGCATTGCCTGGTCAGCCTCTGAATTAATTCTACTTTGCAACATGGATTGCAGCTTTAGGAGCTGGGTGAAGGGGAGCTTGAATGTAGGAATTTGAATGGCGTGTTTTATTGTGACTGCTGTATGTCCTTCTCTTTAAACTTGGAACTGCTTTGGGAGGGCTACCTGCAACATCAGTTGATGACATTTTGACAGGCATGTTTATGGATTTCTGCAACTGAAGAAGTGAGACTTGAAGCGTGAGAGCTCCTCCTTTGGTCCTTTATAATCTTAGCTCTGAGTTCTAGAACCTTCCCTTCAAAGGATGTTACGTGTATTGGATGTCGTCTGCTGCACTTACAAATGGTATAGAAAATTTAGGCTTTAATTACAGGGGAAATCCTCAAGTTAAAAGAGCAATAGCTGAGGGTTGGAGAGATGGCTCAGCTGTTAAGAGCATTGACTGCTCTTCAGAGGACCTGGCTTCAGTTCCCCACACCCACATGACTGCTCACAATTGCCTGTAGCTCCAGTTTCAGGGATCTGACACCTTCACACAAACCATACATACAGGCAAAGCGCGAATGCACATGAAACAAATGAGTAATTTAAAAGTGAGAGAAAACTTTTAAAATCTTTAAAATAATAAAGATTTTTAAAGAAAAGAGAAATAACTGGGTTTCTACTTCATTCTCTCCCTCACCTCCAGGTTAAATAATTTTCATTGCTGTTTCTGTTACATCATAATCGAGTCCAGATCCTCACACACACGCTGCTGGTAAACAGACTGTGCCCTGCCTAAGGAAGGCTCAAGCTGAGAAGAAATGTAAAACACCAGGGACTTCGCTGCCTATTCCTTCTTTCCGCCCTGTAGCTTTCCATGTGTGCCATCAGCACAGGGCACCTGTGCCCACAGCCCTTCCTAGGAACTTCCCATTGGGGGCCTCAAGTTCCAGCTCAGGTGGCCTCCTGCTTTAGACACCTCGCCCGCAGGAGGGCTCTTCATGCGTGTCCATACTGCTGCTCTGTTGGTGGTGAAGAGTGGTTCTCAAGGTGTGGGAGGGCACCTCCTTCTACTTCATTCTTACTTGAACCCCCCCTTCCATTTTCAGATCCTGCCCTCCCCAACAACTTGTTACTCCCTTTCCAAGTTAGGAGAAGAAGGGTCCCAGCATCTTGAGGCTTGTGTGCCATGGATCTGTGATGTGCTTCGAGATGCCTTTTCTAGCTACCACAAGCGTGTTACCTGTCCTTCATTAAAAAGCCTGAGCTCTGAACCCGCCTTAGTAACTGTTTACCTTTCCCAGTCATTAGGGATGGATTGTTTTCCTAAATGCCATAAAGGAATATATTTAATTTGAAAAGCATCTAAAAATATCTGCTCGGTTACTTGTAAAGCAGGGTTGATATGGGGATAGATTGTATGTATTTGCACGTTGAGAGGGATGGAGTAAAGCAGAAGGGAATTTTGGCCAAAATAAAAACACTTAAATGTCTGGGTGTGTCTGGGAGAAGTGATCACTACCAAATAAACTCACTGGCCCAAGGTTACACGCAGTATGGCCTGGCTATCTGCTCCTGTCTTCATCCATTCCCTTCCTTCTGGCTCCCAGTGTAGACCACCCTGTGGTGTTTATTCTTTTCATAGCCTGGATCTACTTCCAAGGCTTATTTATATTTTTATATTGTGCCTTCTTCCTGCCACAGGTCCTTACAGCCAGCTCTTTGTGGTAGGCTCAGAGGCACAGCTTCATCTTTACCTTCCTCTTCCTGTACTCACCCTGTTTATTCCCAGTTGCAGTAAGTAGAGTTGTTCAGTGTGGCCCTGGCAGCAGCCCCCTCTGGTGCATTTTGCCCTCTGTACCTCTTTGGAGTTTCTTTTCCCATCTTTCCATTAGACTTACGTTGTTTCATCTTTAAGATTCATTCCCCCATAGAACTTCATGAAGCGATACCATCTGTGGTTCTTATTTTTCCTTAACTGCTTGTTTAATTTTGTTGTTGTTCTTGTTTTTCTTCTTTTGATGCTGGGAATTAAATCCCAGGTCTTGTATGTGCTTGGCAGCAGCCTGTTACTGAGTTATACCTCCAGACCCATTTTTCATTACTTGTCTGTTTTTTCTTCATATTCTTGTAAGCCTTAGTACTTCTGTTCACTTGTTTTGTTTTTGTGCATGTGCAGTATTGGCTGAACTAAACGTACATATTTTGGGGAGTTACGAACAAATATTCCAAATAACTAAAAGCTCTATTAATCCTTCCAAAGGAAGACTAACCATATGCTACTTGCCAGAAAATTCTGTGACCTTACCTTAAAAATACAGTTTTAACTTGTCCAACACTGGGATAGATTATGAGAAATGTATGTTGACAATTTGTCATTAGAGAACCAACTGAGGCTGCTATGATGTCACAAGGCCACTGCAGCCTTATGGACCTACTTTCATGAGTGTTCACCAAAACAGTGCTATGGAGCACCTGGCTTCATGTACACATCCCTTGGATTCTCTTCTCATCCATGGCTGCCCTGGTCCACACCACTGTGATTGCCACTAGTGGTCCCAGTGTCCCCTGATTGCCCCTGCCCCTGCTTCCTGCAGTCTGCTCTCAGCTGGACCAGAGGGTCACCCTGCTTCATCCTTCCTCCAGGACCTGACTTCCTTTTCTCCCATGCATATCCTCCTGTCAGACCACCTTCCCTCTGCCTTTGTCTGGAACAGGTGTCTGGGGCCCCTTCTGCCTCATCTGCCTGTCACCTGTTCAGTGTAGTCTGCCCTCCCACAGCGTTTGCTCTCCATGTTGGGAAGGTGTTTGTTTCATTTATCTTTATTTTTTGTAGGTGTCAGGAGCTTGGCACAGCACAGATTGCACAGGACAAGCGTTTTGTCTGCTTTGTTCATTCCTTTGCTTAGGACGTGGTAGGCGCTAGACAGACACTATCTCAGAAACTCAGCCTTGCACACTGGGTAGAGCTTCTGCTTCACTGGGATAGCTAGAGATCATCGTGGGAACATTGGTGGTTGCCACTTTATACAGTGTTTACTGGAGTTGATGACACCTCTTCACATTGCCCAGATGGGCCTCCTAGCTACTTTATTTATCCATGCTTCTCAAGCTAAGAGGGGGAGGGGTTTCGGAAAGGAAACTGAACAGCGAAGTGTAAAATAACTGGCTCTCATTTCCGGCACAGGTCGACGGCAGCAGGTTTTGGGGGAGGGTTGGAGGCCACTGCTGTGTAGTTCCCTGGACCCTGGGTCATGTCTGGTGACAGTCTGAGTGTGTTGTGAATGGCTGAGGTCGTTGGGAGGCTGACTGGCAGATGGGAGCGCCTCTGCTGAGCTGTGCTTTCTCTGCAGGCTCAGAGCCGTCCTCTCACTGACTACAGCACCGAGGAGTATAACCACTGCCAACAAAATAGGAAGATGTGATGTCCCTCTTTCACTGTGTCTATTTACAGATTCAGATGGGCACACGCGTCATTTTCACGACTTTCACGTCATTGACCTTGTGTAGGTTACTTCTCGGGGGTGGGAAGACTTAAATGTCCTGCTGTCCTCTTGTAGGATCATGTTTTGAAATGATGTGCGGTCCTAGTCTCTGCATTGTTCTTGCCTTTTCAAAGTTAACTGAACTCATGACCAGCACATACCCTGGTAGGGAAATGGGGTTTAACCTTAAAGTCCAATCTACTTGAAGAGAGGAAGCAAGTGGGGACCAATCCTAAAGAAATGAGTTTGGCATCATAGGTATCTGGCTGGGTGAGTTTGTGTAGAACTGCTGGCCCCAAGTGAGTCCCTTGGGACTTTCCCAACAGTCCTTTTTGTATTGAATTTTATGCTTTCTTCTGAAACAAGCCACTGAAATCAGGAACTAAAATTGCTGGAAAATACCTTTGGAAACTTAAGTTGCAAGGTAGAGAAAGGGTACCTGCCAGTAGTTAAAAAGCTGCAACATGGTAGTCCCTCCACCCCCATTTTTCTTTTCTCGTTACAGGGATCGATTTATCTTCTCTTCTGCCTCTTAAAACATTTCAGGGGCTCTTAGAAAAGTGGTTCCCACCTCCAGGGTCCCGTTTTAAATCTTAGGAAAGCTGTCCTGAGTCATGATGGAAGATCATGCAACGGAAGAGGGCAGGCAGTGTGGACTTACTCTGTTCCTCAAGTGCCCTACTGTGTCCTCCTGGAGTACCTGTCTTAAATGAGATCCTGAAGCCCCATGATCGTGCTAATCTCAGCAAATGAGAGCCAGGAAATTTCAGTGCAGAGCATCTCTAACCCAGCTACACACCATGCGAGAATGCCCTAGACAGTGACATGGGATTGCTATGGAAGCTGAGCTGCTCTTGCTGTGGAACAGCAGCTCTGATGTTTCAGACTGTGATGTGATTCAAGTCTGTGCGGTGACTCTTTCCTTCTTCCCTCTCCTTTCCACGTCAAATAATAACAGCTGACTTAGAGGGAGGAGGCTTCTTGCAAACCACATATAACTGTGTCCTATCCTTATTACCTAAAGGAAAGAGATGGCAGGCCAGAGTGTTTCTTCACTTACCTCCTGTAGGCCACTAACCATGCCTTGCAGATTCTGTTCTTCAGAGCACAAGCTTCACGGTCTTGGCTTGATGCCAGTGCTGGTAGAGAAGCATCCACCTGCGCCGGGGAGTTTTCTACAACTCTTGATTCCAAGGTGCTTGTTCCTGGGATCATCTCACAGCCATTTTAGAGTTGTGTCTGATGTGAAGCTTATTCTTTTTGTCTTGAGGAAGGAAATATGGGGGCAAGAGAGGTAGAGTTTGTGGGTCATTTGCTCTTTAAAAAGTTTCTGTGCATGAGGACTGATGGAGAGAGCCTGGGCTGCTAACTTTGTTGGCCACAGCACCTGTGTTGCCACTTTTCTTTTTCCCAGGGAATCTTACACTAACTTGCATGTTTGTATGTGTGCAAATACATACTAACTCATAGAGTGGAGAGACAGAGAAAGAAAGGAAGGGGTATCTTTCTGGTTTTCTTCATTAAGGATGAAAACCTGGTGTCATCTGATGGTTTCATGAAAAACTTGATACAGTTTTCCCTCCTAAGTTGCACATTCCATCCCTTTAATGTTGTTCTGTGTTACATGCCTGTTATAGGACTCTAGATTTCTGTCAGGAACCTTAGTGTTTTGTTCGGAGGACCCAAAGGCTCCTTGCCTGTGTGGTGCGACAGCTAACAAATGCAAGTGGGGTACTGAAAACATTGTCACTGTCTTTTCTGACAGATCCTTAAGAATCAGTGCTGCCTTTGGTTAAACCTGTAAACACTGCAGGAGAAAATCTGCTCCTGGTTCTTAGGTTTATTTTTCACCATTGGTAGCATACACAGGATTCATTGGGAAGTGCAGTTTCTGCCTCATAAAAGTCACTCACCCATCCCAGCACATCTGCTGTTTGCCTTGTTCCGTTCTTTCCTGTTAGCCCCTTCACGCTAGAGGCATGGAAGGAGGGACACTAAGTACTGGGAAGTCCTCTGCAGGCTTTCTCCTGTACTGTTTGAAGAAGGTGAGACAATCATGGCTCAGCTCTTCATCATAACACTGAGAGCCTTATCTCTAAATGGAAATTTATTAAAATATATGTTGTATACCTAAGGTTGGATGCAGTGATGTCTTAGATTTTTAAATTAAACATGTCCTAAGCATTGTAGTAGCACTCTACATGATTTGAATAAGTTGTTTCCATTATGAAATAGTGTCACAGATGGTTTCTAGAAACCACATTCATTGTCTTGAGTGCATTGCTCTATTACTTTAGTTCTTCTAATCTACATTTATCCTACATTTGCAGTAAAGATGCCATTAAAATAAGATTTTGGGGGGGGGGGTTCAGGGTCTCCCCTGGGCTATATGACTCTAAAATCTTCCTCCACTTCCCTAGTGCTGACATTGCAGTATGTATCTTCAGCCCTATAAACATTTGTGTTTTGTTTTGGTTTTAATTTTATGTGCATTGGTACAAAGGTGTCAGATTCTCTGGAACTGGAGTTACAGGCAGTTGTGAGCTGCCATGTGGGTGCTGAGAATTAAACTGGGTCCTCTGGAAGAGCAGCCAGTGCTCTTAACGGCTGAGCCATCCTTCCAGCCCCCGCATTTTAGAACTTTTCTCTAATATTAAGTTGAGAGGCACAGTAATGAAGACTTTGGTCTCAATAATGTCTGTGCTATGTGAAGAATGCATGCATTTAGTAGAACCCAACAGCCTTAATGCATGGTAGAGAGTTGTCTGCCTTCTTAGCTGTTGGATGGCCATTACAAGAAGCAGCACTTTATCTTGATGAAGTGAATGCATTTGATTGGTTATCTTGGCATTGCAGGCTGTTTATTGGTCATGAACTTGGTTTTCTGGTGTTTGTGCGGTTTTCCTTCGACGTGTTATTGAGCTATTGTCTTAGAGCCCATATTGAAAACATGATCTTTCTTTTAAAATGGATTGTAGTTATGAGCCTTGTTAATAAAATGTAAAACTGTGAGGCAGAATAACACAGTTATTTTTATATTTTCCTGTGAAAACAGCCTCACTTAAGCGAGCCACAATGAACAATGATATTTCCTCCATCGTGATGGAAAATAAGCCATTATTATTGCAGACCTGACTCACAGTGAACTTGCTGACACGGGGATGTTTTAAAATCATAATCATAAGGAACAGGTTAGGGCAGAAACTTGGATGCTCGGCCCAGGAGTACCTGCTTATTACAATGTTTTACAAGTTGGATGGTTTAGGCTTTCCGGTGCAGTGTCCTAAGCCATATACACTAAACACCCTTGCACAGTTATTGCTCACAGGTTTTAGATGGTGCCAAATAGACAGATACCTCATTATAATTGCCATTTTTTAAATTTCACCGTTATAGACGAGAGAGAATGAGAACGAGCATGAGCATCATCTTCTCTCCTTCCCTGGTACACTTGTCATCTTTCCCATGGAAAACTCCAGATGTCATTAGTTAGTAATAATAGACACCTTAGAGTGGGGATGTAGGAGGTAAATGTGGTTTGTCTTCAATGTTATAAAATATAGAATATAAAAAAAACCACGTGGAGTTGCAAAGAAAAATCCAAAGAACTCAAGTACACTCCATGGCAGATGTGTTTCTTTATTGATAGATCATGTGTTCAGATACAGTGGTGGAGAGCTGATGAGTAGATACTGCCTGGAACCGTATGTGGCGGGAGGCCAGGGATTGAATTCAGGGCCTGATGCATGGGACGTAGATGTCCCGTTAGTAAACTGCATTCCTAGTTAATAGTTCAATTCAAAAATTTTCTGTTAAATTTACAGTTTGTCTGTGTGCATGTATACGTGTGTGGGGTGTGTGTGGGTGGATGTGTATGTCCATGAGCGTCACAGTATGTGTGGAGGTCAGAAGTCGGCTTGCCAGACTTGATTCTCACCTTCCAATATGTGAGTTCCAGAATGAAACTTGGGTTGCCTGGTTCAGCGTTATATACATTTACTCATGAATCATCTTGGCAGACCAGCTAATGTTTTATATTTTTGACAGCAACTATCACATGAAAATATCAAGTTTTTTAATTAGATCTATTTTTATTTTATGTGTACTATTGTTTTGCTTATGTGTGCTATGCACCATGTCTATGCCTAGTGCCTGCAGAAGCTAGTTGAAGTTACAGATGGTTGTGAACCACTGTTGGGTGGGGATTGAACCTTTGTCCTCTGCAAGAACAAGTGCTCTTAACTGCTGTGCCATCTCTCAGAAATAACAGATATTTAATTGTATCTGTCACAGGTACCACTACTGTTGGCTACCTTTCGAATGGTTTGGGAAAAGTCAGTGTTCTTTTTCATTCTGTGATGTTGTTATTGTTGTTGATCACTAAACCATGTTCTGCTGATGGGATCTGGGTTACAAAGTCTGGCATTGAGGGACTGCTTTTTCCTAAGAATTTTTAGACATTAAATTAAATATATGCAAATAGCGAAGATAGTCATTCAATTAAATTGGTCTTGTGGTTCAAAATCACAAAGATTCTGTTTTCTTGGCCAAATTCTAGTTTTCTGCTCAAGAGGGGGAAAAGTGAGACTCATTTTTCTTAAGAAAATCACCAACAAATAATAATGTCAAAAAGTAGATAGATGCCAGGGCTGGAGAAATGGCTCAGCCTTTTCTCTTACAGGCTTCCTTGCACCCACACCAGGCAGCTCCACCGGATCCAGCGGATGCTCCCTTCTGACGTCCCTGGGAACGCATGCTCAGGCTCACACACAAGCCCACAAGACGAAAGATCTTTAAAAGGAAATGTAGGTCCAAGTCAGGTGTAACATGCACCTAAAATTCAGAACCTGGGAAGAGGGATACTGTGTTTCAAGGCTGGCCTGGCCTTGGCTGCCCACAACATACATACAGCTCCCCATTTTCTTCCTGGAAGAGGTGGATCCTTTCAGTCAGTTTTCTGTGGTGCTGTGTGACACTTGATGCTCTATTCCCTTACCCACGACTTTATTGCATAATGTGTTGGTCATCCAAAGGTAATTTTATTTCAAGTCTACCAAGCTTCAAAACTTACAAATGATTTTGATAGATAATTAAATATGAGTGGTTTGAATAGCATTGAGCTATTTGCTATAGTAAGGAAATGTCAAAACTGAAAGACTTTTGTATTTGTATTAGCTGTCATTGCTTAATGTCACACCACTGTGGAAGTCCTTTAAAATAGCAAAAGTCTATTTGAACATTTATTCCACCTGAGGGTTTTAAAAAAACCTTTAAAAAATATCATTACTACTTGCCATGAAAGACACATGGACACCCTTCCCACTGCTCTGTAGGATCCATCACATCAGCTGAATAGTGTTACCTTTTAATACCTGGTTGTGACAAATCCTAATGCTTCGCAGGGAGGAGGAGGAATTCTGTGTGGTGATTCTAAAAGGATAATTTTCTTCCACCGTCTTACATAATACCTACTTTATGAATCAGGAAATTACTTGAAGACAATGCTTTAATTTGGAGACCTGTTCTAATAAAATGAAAATAAATGGAATTAGAGGTGCTGTATTAGTACTGAGCTGTCACCCTGAGGGACAACAACAGTTAGAACAGAAGAGCTTTTGGTTTTAGGATAGTGTATATCAGTCAGCTATTGCTGCATAACAGCAAGCCACAACTTCTCAGTGGCATGCAACTGTTGCTTTTATTTCTTACTAATATGTATGGATTTGCCTAGATAGTCCACTTCGTGATGTGTCCTTGAGGTCAAGGCAGAAGTAAGTGACTCTTGAGTAAATTTTTATGAAGGTGTCAGCTGTACAAGAGCAGGAGCCTGACCTCAGTCTTGTGTTGGTTTTGTTGTATTGTTATTTTATGTGTATGAATGTTTTGCCTGAATGCATGTTGTATGTGTACCATGTACGTGACTGTGGAGGTTAGGTGAGGGCATCAGATTCTCTGGAACTGGAATTAAAAATGATTGTGAGCTGCCATGTGATTGTTGGAATTGAACCCAGGTCCTCTACAAGAGCAGCAAATCCTCTTAACCTCCAAGCCACCTCTTTGGCCCTAGCATCCTTTTCCAAGCCCTGCATAGGGTCACATTCTCTTGCATCCCATTGTAAAGTGACCCTGAAATGCAGAGTACATTTTTCCCGCTCAGAGGAGTGGGGAAGTACACGTGTCAGCGAAGAAGTATTATGACCAGTACTTCCATCCTTGCCACATTTGGTAAGGGGGTTAGTGACTGATGCGAGTGTTTGGCTGTGAGACTGTGGTGCCATCTTACTACTTTGGTTATGTCTTTGTCTCTGCCCCAGCAAACACCAGTTCAGTTTTACATGTGAATGTGGATGGAGTTTACAAGACATAGGGTGTATTACAGTCAATCAGGTGAGGAGCAAGGGTCAGAGAGCATTAATCTGAGGTTTAAAGAGATTGAGGCAGATCCCTATTCTGTTGGAGTGGGGAGGGAGGTGGGAGGTGAGTCAGGCAGTTCACATAGCTTTCCCCTACTTTGGGCCTCATGTTCTGTAAAGTGAAGGTGTAAGGCTTGAACCTTTAAAGGCAGGTTTTTAGCACTGGTGCCCTCTTTCTGTTGCCCTGTTGAGGGCTGTACATAAGCTTGGTAAAGGCCCAGAGTCAACAGAAATCACTTCAGTAGCCAGACGTGGTAAGGCAGGTAACCAGAATAAAACCGGTGAATGTGTGGGCACCAATTATTTATTTGGACTGCTTTAAATAATGTAGAATATTGGTTTGGGGGAGGGGAAATTAAGACAGGATCTCACTTATATTGGACTGGTTAGACCTCAGACTCACTATGTGGTCCAGGCTGGTCATAAATTCACAATTTTCTAGCTTCAACATTCCAGGTGCCAGGATTTGAGATGTTTGTCACCTTTTACAGCTTGTAATATTGTCTGTTGACTGCTGTATTGGGGTGTAGAAGTGGCAGTAGGTTCTAAGCTCCGAATGCCTCATTCATTCATTTACGGCACCTAACAGTTATAACAGTTATCTCACACTAACAGTTATAACACATTTGAAGAAATGAATGAAAGTGAAATATCCAAGTGGGGGCTTAAGGGAGACGTTCTCTAATATCTCCAAGAATAATAGTGGTTTTCCTTTGTCCATAATTAACACCTAGGGTGGACAGCTGTCTGCTTTAGGCAGACCTTTGACTCTCTGTTATATTGTATTACCAGCAGTGTTTTGCTGTCATCCAAGATACACATTTTATCTGAAGGAAGATGTGAAAATAGAGTTATACTGCCTTGTGCCAGAGTCCTGAAGAATATAGAGCCATGCTTGAGAGATAAGGAGGAACTCATTGGAAGAAACTTGAGTGATCTTGTCTTGGTTGAAGAGTGGGGAGAAACAGATCAGAGAGGTGTGTTGATGGAGAGCTTTCTGGGAGCTGTGGATATCACAGTAAATTTGGAGGAGCCTAAACATAGTCTGTAGGGAGAGACAAGATGAGATGAGGCAGAGTTAAATCAACGCTTTCTGTAAATTTCATCTCTATCTCAGGAATGCAGTCAGTTGTAAGGTGCAGGACTGTCCTTGTGGGTAGGGAGCTGGCCTGGGCTGATACCTGGAACAACACTTTACAGCCTTCTGACCCTGCTTCTTCCCTTACCCTTCCATAAAAGAGACTGGTGTTTGTCATATAAATTTCCTTTTCATAAGCTAACAAGCGACTACACTACTTCTGAAATGTGTGTTCATGCAATCCTCAGTTTCAGGATCGACAGGCGGTGTATGTCAGGATTGAAGAATCATAGAACTTTGATATGAAAAATTGTTCACTTAGTTACTAATGTAATGAATGGTTTGGGATCTTAATGTTTCCATTCGTTTTGATTTAGCTAATGATATCTTGAAATTTGTTTCTTTTAGTATAGTTTGGCAAAGTGAAACATGCCTTTTTTGAGTGACTTTCACTGTATCACTGTGTTAAGACATCTTTTATTTTGTGCCATATTTGCTAATACATTTTTATTGCTTGTTCTTAGTACATTTTCTAGTTTATAAGGTTGATACTTAACTACATTTAAGTAGTTGTCAACTGATACTAAGAAATTTAAACTTTTTATATTTTATGTGTGTCTGTGTGTGCATCTGGTGAATGTGTGGTGTATGTGTGTTGCATATGGAAGCAAGTGGAGGATATCGGATTTCCTGCTCTATCAGTCTCTTGAGACAGTGTTTCTCCTTGACCCTGTAAGCCCCAGATCCCCTATAGGACTTGCTTTTGAATGATCACACCACAGCATTTACATGACTGCAGAGGATTTGGGCTAATGATCGTGTAACAAACACTTTTAGCCATTGGGACATTTCCCCAGCCAGATAGGCATTTCTTAGTGGTTAGTGGCAGCACACATGGGAGTGCCGGGATAAAAGCAAGGCCCACGTTTAAGATGAGCACTGAATCATAGATGAAGTTTCAACAGGCTGAGGCTGCACTCTGACTGGAATGACAGGAGATGCCGTATAGTAGTAACAGCCTAAGGGCAAAAATTGAAAGCAGTGGATGGAGTTGGGCTATTGGAGATGGGCCTGAAATCGAAGACTCTGTCTCCATGGTTGACATTGAAAATGGAGAACTGCTGAGAAAGGAAGTTTCCTGTGCTTAGTGATGACAGTGATAACTGTTTAAAAAGTTGAAGGGACAGACTCTGAAGCGCTGGACCACTCAGCATCATGAGAGAACACCCACCAGCAGATGAATAAATCTCCTCAGCACCACAGGAACACTGCTTAGTTATTCCTGGGCTGAGCATGGTCCAGTGGTGGGTCCTCAAGGAGTTTAGTGTTTCTGTTTCTTTACTTACTCCTGTTGATATTTACTAGGGACATTTTAAATTGTTTTGATAATGTGACCTGGCTGACTTAAAATGCAGACTGGTTGACAGCTGAGAGCTTGTATTTATATGCCCATGTGTATATGCATAGAGCTTGTATTTGTATGCCCATGTGTATATGCATAGATTTTGGTTTCAGTGCTCTGAGCATCAAACCTAGGCCCTTGTTCATGCCACATGGCAGGTGATTTGTTACTTGTGTGTGTGTTTAAGATAGATCACCTGTAGCCCAGGCTGATCTTAAACTCAGAGGAGTTCTCATCCCTTAACCCTGAGTACTGGAACAGGAATGTGATGTCATCTTGGGTAATCCCCCATTTTTTTTGTTTGTTTTTTTTTTTTTTTTGTTTTTAACTTTTGCTCTAAATCCTCAGCATTTTGAAGACTTTTTAAATTCTGATTTTGTCTAACTAAAAAAGCCTTCTCCTAACTGGGCATAATTACTTTGCCTGAGAAACACGATATGTTGAGACTGCTGTCATCTTCAGCCCAGGCCTTGGTGCTGAGATTATAGTACAGTGTCACACCTAGCCAGACCTTACACTTACAAAGTTAGTAGAGATGTTTAAAGGTTTTTTTTTGTGGGGGGAGGGGTTCGAGACGGGGTTTCTCTATATAGCTTTGGAGCCTGTCCTAGAACTCACTTTGTACACCAGGCTGGCCTTGAGCTCACAGAGTTCTGCCTGCCTCTGCCTTCTGAGTCCTGGGGTTAAAGGCGTGCGCCACCACTGCCTGGCTTGTTTTGCTTTCTTAAAAAGAAATTACGGTTGTTTCAATCACATTCAATATAAACTGCAGTTAAGAAAACATCCCGACCGAGTGCCGCGCCTTTCATCCCGGCACTCGGGAAGCAGATGGGGTGGTCTCTGGGTTCGAAGGCAGCCTGGTCTACAGACAGAATTCCAGGACAGCCAGGACAGTACACAGAGAGGGAGGAAAGGAGGGACGAAGAGAGAGAGAGAGAGAGAAAATGAGAACACTGAAGCCAAGAGGTGGCTCAGCAGTTAGCAGTAACTGCCTATTCTTGCAGAGGACTTTTAAAAGCCTACCTTTTTTGTTTCCCTCCAGTCTCACTTTTGAGGACAATAAAGTCTAAGACATTAAAGATATAAATTCAACATATTGTTCAAGTTCGAAAAGAATGATATTTCATAAGCAACAAAGTGCTGTTTTTAACCAGAATGAGAAGAGTTGCCTTCAACAGGTGTTCCTCATTTGGAGACTCAGTTTTTACAAAGGTTACAATGTTAATTAGCTCCTGTTACAGTAGACCTTCTGTGATGATACTAGTTTGTGTGAATTTTGTTGTGTACGTTTGCACCCAGTGCATCTTGGCGGTCCAAGGCATGCATGTATAGTTTTGTTGCAGTGTAGAACACATTCATGTTCATATCCTCCCACACCTCGTGTCGCCAGGGGTCTGCAGCCACTCGGGCTGCCACCCTTGACTCTCCTGCCTCAGCGCCTCAGGTCCGTACCGCCGCGTCTGGACTGAAGACCTAGATACAAGTTTTGCCCCTTAAACCCCCGTGAATATGTTGAACTACTCCTGCGTGTATGAAAAGTCTTTTGATAACTGTTATATTTTTACATGATAATAATAAGTAGTAGATAATGATAAAGCAAGGACATAGCTTGGGCATGCATGCCGGGAAAAGTGCCAACCTAATAAAAACCATTTAATTACAGATAGTGGAATTTTAAAAAATTTGTTAACAATATCGGTGCTTAATGTATTAAGCTCAACCCGGCACACAGTGAACTCAGTCCTTTGAGGAAATTTATAGGTCTCATTGCCACCATTGGAAAAAAAAAATCTAGCTGGGTAATGGTGGCAGCACATTTCTTTATTCTCAGTTCTTGGCCCTCAGAGGTCAGGAGAGGCAGAGGCAGGCAAATCGCTGTGAGTTTGAGGCTACCTTGTTCTGCAGTGTGACTTTCAGGACAGGCAAAGCGACAGACACAGAGAAACCCTGTCTTGAAAAAGAAAAGTGTGTTTAGTACAGGCCTTTAATTCCAGCACTAGGAGGCAGAGGTAGAGGCAGGGGCAGCTGGATCTCTGTGAGTCTGAGGCCAGCCTTGTCTACAAAGTGAGTTCCAGGGCAAACAAGGATACATAGGGAACTCCTATGTAGAAAAACCACAAATAAACAAATAATAATAATAATAATCTAAGAACTCAATTAATTGACTTCACCCACAATTCAAAAATTAAAAAATAAAACAAAAAATGTATTAAGTTCAAAAAGATTGATTTCTTCAGATTTGCTTGAGGGCTTGAACAAGTTTGGCTCTAAATTCTGTATTTTAAATATGTGTAGTTCAAAATATAAAACAGAAAAGAACAGTATTTTTAACTGAAGCTAATGTTTTAGGAGAACTGTTTTCTCATTCTATACATATTATTTAAAAGTAACTGCTTAATGTACATAAAGCTTGCAAACTTGATTTTGATGAACAGACATAAGTTCAGTCAATAAATGTGCAAACTACCTTGGCAACTGACTTGAACAGACTAATAATCTTAGGTTTTTAATTAGATTTTCTTCTGTGTATGAGTGTTTTGACTGTATATGTGTGTGTGCACTGCATTTGTGCCAGTGCCTACAGAGTTCAGAAGAGGGTGTTGGATTCCTTTGAACTGGAGTTAAGTAGTTGTAAGTGTCTGTTTGGGTGCTGGTACTCAAACCCCCATCCTCTGTAAGAACAAGTGCTCTTAACTGCTGAGCCATCTCCAGCCTCACCATACTTTTACTTTTAGAAAGCAGAGTGTGTGTGTGTGTGTACACATGTGCAGGTGGCCCAGCCATGGTACATGTCTAGAGATCCAGGAGGTTGTAAAACAGCTTTGTTGAGTCCATTCTCTCCTTTCATGTTTTAAGTGGGTTCCAGACATCAAACTGGTTTCCAGGCCTGAGCAGCAAATACCTTTTTACCTGTTGCGCCATCTTGCTAGCCCTTCAAGCAGATTGAGACTTGTTGCAGAGGGCTGGGGATTTGGTTCAGTTTGTGGAGGATTGCCTGGCATCCATGGAAGCCTGCCTTCAGTTTCAGTCTCCAGTGTAGTATAAGCGGCCATGTTGACACCTGCCTGTAGTCCCAGTGCTTGGAAGGTGGAGGCTAGAGGATCATAAATTCAAGGTCATCCTAGGCTATATAGGAAGGTCTAGACAAGTCTCCTTGCAGCAGAAATTGTCTCCCCTGCCCCATACAGAAAGGCCTTAGAAGCCTTAGCCTTAGAGCTAAGTTCTTCTTGTATTTTTTTATTTTGCCTATTCAGACAAAAGACGTACCTCCTCTTGAATTCTCATTACTCATTAAGACTGTGCCTTAATGAGTAAATTTGTCTTTATTTCCTCATTCAGGAAAGTTAGTACAGTCTGGAAAAGAGGGAGATAAGTGCAATAAAAAAGAAAAAAACAGGCATTAGTGAGGCTCTAGATGCTTTCATCTAGACTAGAGACGCAGGTGTGTATTCAACACTTCAAAACAGTAGTCTCCGTTCCCTACCTGGATTCATTTACTTACTTACTGACTTACTCTTTTTGAGACATGGGGCTGACTATGTCGCCCAGGCTGGACTGACTTGTGGCCCTGTCCCTCGGATCCCTACATGTTGGAGCATAAGCATGAGTCACAGCTTAGCCCCTTTTCATCTTTCATTTATAGACAATTTCTTAAGAGCAGTGTTCATTGGTTAAAAATCATCTTCAGATGCATGAAGAAGAAATCTAAATGAAAACATTTGTTCTGTGCAATTGGGCCAGAAATTTGAAAGCTCAATTTGATGGAGTGCCTTTAAATCTCACTGGTGATATGCAAATTAGGTTAGAGCTGTCATATGGAAATTACACTAGGACTAAATTAGAGTATGGAAGCCCCATTAACTCTTTGAGAGCACTGGGGTGCTATGTAGTCTTCCCAAACAGTAATTTACTAAGTTTAGCATACTAAGACAATAATTTGCAGGTAATACCCTGAAGTAGCTGGAAGACTCTGCGGAGCTGTTGCCTCAAACTGAAGCTAGTCTTTGATTTCATTCTTGTCCTACTGTGCCTCTTGTCCTGTTGCATGTTCTTGTTTAATGTAAATATTGGCTGATGTTTTCCTGGTGGTCCTTTGCTTTTATAGCGTTCAGCCCATCACCTGGACATTTCCTTAGGTCTTTGGAGGCCTGGGCAGGTCTAACCCTCCAGTGCCAGCATCTCCACATCTTTGCCTGCGCTTTGGTCTGGCTGCTCAGTTCAGCAGACACTAAATGGCTGGCATCTTGTTGTGGAAGACCTGTCACTGTCACCCCCTCTCCTACACGGAATTTTCCCTCCATTGGGTTTGGAGTAGTTTCCCCTTCAAAAGAATGGTTTTCCACGTGAGCCCCTGGGAAACACTGCCCGCTAACTTATCTCTTCCTTCTCTGCCTCGCCTTCTAAGGTTCATTGCACACCAGCGGCCCCTGGTCCTGTGCTGCCTTAAGTGGCCTCTGATTAGGTAGCAGGTGCTTCCCGCAGGCTCTGCTTTCATCCTGTCACTCACCCCTTCAGACGGCTTCAGGCTGTGGTCCTGCCTGGATTAAACTAAAGCCCTGTCTAGAGTTCACAACCATTTAACCCTCTGAAGGGTCAGCTTTTCAAAAGCTTCCCTTCCTACATCCTTCTACCAACCATTCCCTACCTTGGGAATTCCCCTTCCCACTGGATATTTTATTTAACCCTCTTTTCTTATGCAGTCATCCTCATCTTTCAGAACCACTCAGCAAAAGAAGCCAGGCTTCAGAAGGTACATGATGTATAGTTAATTCTAGTTGTGGAAAAACTAGAATGTGTGCTAGCACTGTGGAGAAGAGGAACAAGAATAAAATGATAGGGTTTAAGAATGAGCTGGGTAGAAGCAGCAGAAGGCTGTTATCCCTATGTGCAACATACTTGCCTTCTTGAGTGCTATGTAAATTACACCTCAATAAAAAATGGTTATGCTCATCATGTAAAACACTGTGGTGAGGCTTACATGTTCTGACGCATGTACAGTGTTGAGCACCGTGACTGGTCTGTGGTGGGGGAATACCCCATCCTCGTTAGACAAAAATAGCGTTTGTCAGTTGGAAATGCATAGCTGATTTACTGCCTCACTAGCCTGACTTTGCATACGGTTAGGCTTTGGAGACTTGCAGTGCTGGTGACAAAATTCAGGGCAAGCACTTCATAGCTGAGCTCCATCCCCAGCCAGAAAGGTTTGGTTGCTTTTCATTGTGTTACTCACTTGAGGTATATAGCTGTACTTACTACTCAGTTAGTGTGCTTTGTTTAATGGGTTATTTGCATTTATTTTTTATTATGGTGTGTTTTGCTTATGGTGATGTTTGGTCTTCAATAGAAATGATGGAAGTATGACTTAATAGATTAAGCAGTTAACTCTTTGCCTGTTTGCATACATCCTACAAAGAACTTTGGCTGTGTTTTTAAAGTATTTAGGGGCCAGAGAGATGGTCAAAAGGTAAAAGCTCTTGCTGAGTAAGCCTTGGTGACTTGAGTTAGGTCCCTAGAAACCATGTAAATGTGGAAGAAAAGAACCAATTCCACAAAATTGTCCTCTCACTTCCCTGCATGTATGATGTCACGCACACATGCATGCACACACACACAGTAATAATTAAAAAAATATGTATTGAAGGCAAGCTTAAGATTTATTTTCCAGAATGTCTTAGGGTTTCTATTGCTGTGAAGAGAGACTATGACCACAGCAGATCTTAAAAAGGAAACCATTTAATTGGGGTGGCTCAATTGCAGTTCAGAGGTTCAGTCCATTATCATCATGGTGGGACATGGGGACATGCAGGCAGACATGGTGCTGGAGAGGTAGCTGAGAGTTCTACATCTTGTACATGCCACAGGAAGGCTATGGTTTTTTTCAAAACACCACACAGTTTTCTAGTTAATAAAGATGAATTTTGTTTTATTTTTTTGAGGTAGGTATCACTTTGTTTCTTAGGCTGGCTATCATCTTCCAGGTGCTGGAGTTTCAGGCACACACTACAATGTCCAGCTGCGGGGAGCACCCTTGAAAAGATGACTCACAAGAGAGCAGAATACAACTTAGTGCAGGATGTTTTGTTGTTTTGTTTTTCAAGGCAGGGTTTCTCTGTTGACTCTGGCTGCCCTGGAACTAGCTCTTGTAGACCAGGCTGGCCTCGAACTCAGAGAGATCCACCTGGCTCTGCCTCCCAAGTGCTGGGATTAAAGGCATGTGTGAGTGCAGGATGTTTTGTTGTTTTGTTTTTCAAGGCAGGGTTTCTCTGTTGACTCTGGCTGCCCTGGAACTAGCTCTTGTAGACCAGGCTGGCCTCGAACTCAGAGAGATCCACCTGGCTCTGCCTCCCAAGTGCTGGGATTAAAGGCATGTGTGATCACCTCCCAGTTGTTTTTTGTTGGTTTTTTTGTTTGTGGGTTTGTTTTTTTTTTTTTTTTTTGATGCAGGAACTTTCCTAGGCATGTAATATGTGTTACAATAATGTACATAGCAACATTATTTTTTGTGTAGTGTTTTTTATTAGCATTGGAAAATCACTTTACAGAACTCTTAAAATTAGCTTAACTGTTGTTTAAATAATAAAATACCTTTTGAGATGACTCATAGAAATAGCTAGACTAGCTCCAAGATCCTACCAAAGCTACTAGTCCTGGTGCCATATGTGAAGCAGCCCAGAGTTAGGAGCGAAAATTTAGAGATGGGACATAAAAGGAGCAAAACAAGAACATAGTACATAAGAACCCACAAATTTGGGTAGGTAATGTTGACATGAACCGTGGTTGTGTAAATAGTCCATTCAAGAAAGTCTTAGCACTTTGGGTGTCTGTTTTGTTTGTTTGTCTGAGACAGAGTCTCATTATGAAATGCAGGCTGGTTTAGAACTTAACTCTGTAGACCAGGCCAGCCTTGAACTCAGAGATCCACCTACTTCAGCCTTCAGAGTGCTGGGATTAAAGACAGGAGCCCCCACACCTGGCGATTTCATGAGTTTTTGTTCTCTTTCAAATAATGTACCAATGGAAAAGGTCATAAATTCAAACAGAAGTTTAGGAAAAGAAATATAGAAATACTTAAGTATTGTTTGTGAACACTCTTCCAAAACAGTATCCTAAAGTCTTGCCCATTGTTCCTGTACCCTATACACAGCTTGACAAAGTCACCAGCACCAAGCTGTGTGCCTGTGTAGAGCCAGTTTTCCAATAGTGTCCCGCCCACTGTAGGTGGGTTTTTGTTCCTGTCTGAGTGGCAGCCTCTCACCTCGCCTGTCGTACTCTGGTTCTCTAGAGGCTGATTTTGTAATGGTCAATCTTTAACCTCTGCCAGCTTGTGTTTTGAAACTGAGAAAAACCTCACCACAACCTGGTTCTCAGCTAGAACCCGACTCTGAAGTTGGGAGAGCAGAGCATTTAGGGAATGTGTCCCTCGTGCTGCCTGCCAGCCTTACCCAGCTGAGCAGGAAGAGAGGGCTTTGCCCACTCACACCCAGCCATGTCACTTCGTTGGGTACTGCAGTACCAGACTGCTCATGGCTAGCGTACTTAATGAGATGTCGTGCACACCTAGTACCTCTGAAAGGACTCTTGGGGCTGGAGAGGGTGTTGAGGTTGTGGAGAAGGGGACTTTCATACTGACTAGAAAAGGGCCCCATGGTCGAGAAAGGTTCTAAGAGTTCAGTGACTTCAGCAAGGGAAAAAGCAGGGCTGTGGCTTCCCATTAGCCCAGCTTTGTCATTTAGGCTCAGACAGAGACCTTGTGGAGGCCTTGATTAAGCCCTCTAGATGGTGATGGGCTTCATTTTTAGGTTCTGATCTCTTACGTGAGTGTACAGACTGAGACAGACAAGCCCAGGATCCCAAGTATCAGAAATGTGTGTGTAAAAGAGTTACGGGAGGGCTCATGTGCCTGTCGTCGCCCACTGGGAAGGTCTGACTTGAAGAATGAGAGGAAAGGCCCCAGAGCTGCATTATAAGGGTTTGGAGACACAGCAGACCCTGGTGGCATCCCTGGTGATAGTAGTCCTGACTATGTCACAAGGCTAGTGTGGAAGTTGATTGAAGTTTGTTATAAAGGAAAGGGCTGGATATAAAATCATTAACAAAATGTAACTATTTGTAAAGAATGTTCTTGAATTCTTGCCTCTGACTTCCTCCAGTAAATGGACTTTAGCGTGCAGATGTGAGCTACAATAAATCCTTCATCCTCCAAATTGTTTTTGTTCAGGATATTTTATCACAGTACCGGGTGAAAAAACCAAGAAGCCCTACTAACACGACACGCCGTTTAGTCCCTTATTTCCCCATGCTTAGGAGACTGAATTCACTGATCTGTCATTTGTATTAACAGTTGTAGGTGGCTGTCCTCAAATCGGCTCTTATTAGGAGACCTCATCAGGTAGTGTTAACAGTGACATGGTGCCTTAAAATGTGTCCCTAAATTTAAATTATCTCAGAAGAGATAAAGCCCTAATTGTTTTGCTCTATTTTAGTATCTTTTACTGGAATCTTGATGATTCTTTAGATAATGTTTGGGACAATATCAAAGAGGAAAAGCTCCGCTTTGCCCTTCATTCCCTTGGAATGGGCAGAACCAGCTTATAGGTCTAGGTGACCTTGAAATGCTTTCAAGCACAGTATGGCAGGAACAAAGTTGTGGTGCCATAGTTTATAGTATCTAGGTTGAGCAGAGCAGTATTGTAGAGAAATTATGAACTGTTTTTCAGTTCTGTATTATATAGATGAATCATAGTCAAGTACCCAACCTCTTGAGCCATAGATTTTATTTTTGTCGTTTTGAGACAGGGTCTCACTGTGTAGCCCTGGCTATCCTGGAACTCACTACACAGTCCAGGCTGGCTTCAGACAGAGATCCACTTGCCTCTGCCTCTGGGATCAGAGATATGCTGCACCACACCCAGCTTCATTGGTAGTTAAATTGTTTAAAATTCATTATGTTTTATTGTTTGTATGTTTGTTCATGTGTGCATGCTACAGTGCATACATAGAGGTCAGAGGACAACTTGCAAGAACGAGTTCTCTCTGTTCACTATATGGGTCCAGGGATCAGATTCAGGTCCTTGGGTTCAGTGGCCAAATGTCCTAACCATCTAAGCTATCTCACAGACTTAAACTTTTAAAAATGAATTAATTATTATAGTTAATTGAGGAGGGGAGGTGTCTTTGTGAGTGTAAAGGTCAGAGGACTTTATATGAGATTTTCTGGGAACTTCTGGCCTATTCTCTTGTTTCTGTCTCCTCTCTGTATTGCGGTATTAGAAATGCTGGCATTACAGGTGATAACTATCTGGCTCTGGGTTTTTGTTTTTTTTTAACTTTTTTATTGATTTTATTGAGCTGTATATTTTTTTCCACTCCCTCCCTCTCCCTTTCCATCCTCCCACTTGCCGTACTTGTTTCCAATTACCTGGGTCTGTGTATTGCAACATGGTTATCTTTTACTTTGCAGCAGGTAGTTACTCATTTGTTTATTTATTTATTTTCCTTTTTGTGTGTGTTTTTTTTGTTTGTTTGTTGTTGTTGTTTTTGAGACAGGATTTCTCTGTGTAGCTTTGGTGCCTGGAACTTGCTCTTGTAGACCACAGTGGCCTTAATCTCACAGAGATCCGCCTGCCTCTACCTCCTGAGTGCTGGGATTAAAGGCGTGTGCCACCACTGTCCGGCTCAGTATCTACTTTTAAGTGAGTACATGAGTACATACCGTGTTGAGTCTGGGTTACCTCATTCGTGATGTTTTTTTTCTAGTTCTATCCATTTGCCTGCAAATTTCATGATGTCATTGTTTTTTACAGCTGTGTAGTACTCCATTGTGTAAATGTACCACATTTTCTTTATCCATTCTTCGGTTGATGGGCATCTAGGTTGTTGCCAATTTTGGCTATTACAGATAATGCTGCTATGAATATTGTTGAGCAGGTGTCCTTGTGATATGATTGAGTATCCTTTGGTTATATGCCCAAGAGTGATATCCCTGGATCTTGAGGTAGATTGATTCCCAGTTTTCTGAGACACTGCCATACTGATTTCCAGAATGACTGTAGAAGATTGCTCTCCCACTAGCAGTGGAGGATTGTTCCCCTGACTCCACATCCTCTTCAGCATAAGCTGTCCTCAGTATTTTTGATCTATCTTTTATGTTTTTTCAGTTTATTTATTTCCATTTATTTATGTGCATTGTGTTTTATCATGGGTTTTGGGTTCCCTGGAACTGGAGTTACAGACAGTTGTGGGCTGCCATGTGGGTATTGGGAATTGAACCTGGAAGAGCAGTCAGTGCTCTTAACTGCAGAGCCATCTCTCCAGCCCCTGGCTCTGCGATTTTAGGAGGCTCTAGGCCTGTGCCTAAAGCAGTTTTACTCAGACAGCCTTCTCCCTCATCCCCATATTTCATAGCATAGTAGTGTTTTGTACAAATAATCATTCTCTCACCTGTGAAATAGTTGTATATAGAGTTTAATAATACAAGACTTAGCCTGAGGCCATGTTGGTGTCCGTGATCTGTGCTGCCCCCAGGGGCCATGTTGGTGTCCATGGTGAATGCTGCCTTCAGAGACCATGCAGATGTGACCAGAGTCCATGTTATTTTCTGTGGGTCATGCTGCCGCTAGAGGCCACGTTCATGTCTGTGATCTCTGCTGCTGCTGGGGACCATGTTGAGGTCCGTGCTGCTGCCACCGATACTACCACCATCACTGTCACTGGTGGCTCTCATGAGCAAGGAAGTGAGATCAGCGATGGCAGACTCATAATTGAGAATGAGAGACAGTCCAGACAGGAAGTTATTAGTCGCCTTCAATATTGTGACAAAAATGCTCATGTGTCGCTTCACAGTTGATGGCTTCTGGGGGTAGGGAGGGACATGGCTCAGTTATCTTTAAGGGTCTGGCCATTAGGAAATTTGACCATGCTCCATTGAGTGTATGGGCAACACAAAATGAAATTAGTTGGTTTTTTTTTTCTTCTTCTCTTTTGAGTGTAGGGTGCAAGGGAGGGAGGGGTGGACCTGGGAGAAATGGGAAGTGAGTATGAGCAGGATGCATTGTATGAAATTTCAAATAATCAATAAGGATATTGGGGAAAAATAAAAAAAAAATAGTGACAGAGGCTTGGAGCCAACCTTCATATACTCCAAGCTTCATAGCAAAACAGGGCCTGCCATTACCATAAAGTAGTAATTTAAGGGATTAGAATATGGAAAATTGGTATTAGTGAAACTGGGTAAAAAGGCAGCACCTTGGTCTTTTTCAGTTGTCTGCTCTGTGCTAAGGACAGCAGAAAGACAAATGATGTAAACTAAAGGTTTTCATCTCTGAGGGCTTGCATTCAAGGCAAGAGTTCCTCCAAGAGACAGGCCCGAATCCAAGATGCTCAGAAAATGTCCTTCAGGAGTGAGGAACCAAGTCCCTTTATAGTCCTCTCTTACAGCTCCCGCTGTTAAGGAAAAGGAAGCTCTTTGTATTGGGTCTTGGAATAAAGATCAGTCTATGCTTAATACAGTTTTGTAATCCTGCTTGTTCATTATCTGTGTGTGTGAAGGTTAATGGACAACTTTTGCCATTTCGTTCTCTTCTAGGGTTGGATTCTAGGGATGTGCTCCGATTGTCAAGCTGTGGCAAGCAGGCCCACTGGCCCTCTGCTTACACTGTTTCAGAATAACTCCTTTAATGACACCCCAGACAAAGTTCACCAAACGTCATATACCGAGGAGACATGTATATGTCCTGGGTGTCAGTTTTCAATGAGGACAGTATGTATGTTCTAAACTTAGTTTGTCTAGGATTGCGTAATCCAGATCAGTGTTGGAAGAAGCAAAGAGTGTTAGGGCTGAGAGATGAGGACCACGGGTTATGCTGAATCCAGTTAGGAATGGGTATTATTCCAATTAGGTAGCCTCGGTGGGTGCGGAAGAAACAGTGTCACAGATCTAAAGATTTCATCTCATCTCTTTGCAAAGCTTTAATTTACTGAGCTTGGGAAGTGAAAATTTTCTGATGATGTCATGGTTTTAAGTACTGTACTTGGGACAGATGCTGCTAGCAATTTCGTGGGAAGATGGAAGAACTGAGAATTAGAACCATTTTCTATCCAACCTTTGTCTGTGTTCTTGAAAGTTTAGTTTCTTTGATAGGTTTTTGGATTGTAAAGTGAAAAAGAGATAGCATAGGAATGTCTGTAATGATTTTGACAAAAGGAGAAGTATGCATTGGACTTCTCTTACCTCAAGGAGAATTTTACATGTCACTGAATGGAAAGACCTTCATTTTCAGATAATTACATCCTGAGGTGTACTCAAGGCAAGATGTTAACTGTTTTTGTAAAATAGACATGTCTCTTTCGAAGCTCTTGGGTAGATCAGAAGCTTCAGTCTAGGATGAGAGATACATTGCATATCACATGTGGATCCGACAACGACAACCATGTCTGTATGTATTCTCTCCTCTGTGTTTATCCAGGGAGTATGTGCCAGGTGCCCCATACAGGCTGCAAACTGACGGGAATTCACAAGCTCTGAGGCCGAGAAATAGAATGCTCTGTGTCACATACATTTATTTATTTATTTGAAAAAAAGTAGCTGCTTGCTGACTTTTGGAAGTAGTCTCATTGAGGTGATATTTAAGTAAACATTTGTAAAGTTCAGGTCTTCCTTTGAACATTGTACCTTATACATAAATTTTCTCAAGAATATCAATGAAAAAACCAGTACAGTTCTTTTGATACACTCTTACATTCTGTAGGGCCATAAACAGGCTTTGAGTCTGAAGAATATGGAGCTGCTGAACTTTGTCTAGAATGAAATGCTAGGTTCAGTCACAGAAATTTTTGTGTTGACGGCTTTAAGGAGATGACATAGAATCCCTTGCTGAATGACAAAGCTTTTCAGAATTTAGTGGCTATTCAAGCACAGTTTCTGCAGGTCAGGAATGCTGCTCCCTGTTTGGCTGTGTACTTGGAGTGGGAGGAGATGACCCAGAGCCTGACTGTGGAGAGAGTGTGTTACAGGCTGCCTGCTGGTGACGTCTCAACAACTGTCTCCAAAGAAAGAAGGTTTCTTCCTGTCCCTTTAAAAAAAATTTAAAAAGACCTCATTTCATGATTTTTGCATCAACTTATTCAAATATATATATATATATATATATATTCAAGTGTGTGTTTGTGTGTGTGTGTGTGTCTGGTACAGGAAAATGGGCATTATCTGGAATAACAAGAAAACAGTGATGTCACATTACAAATCGACTGCCTTTGTGGGCTTTAGTGTTGTCAGTTCACGGAGCTACTGAATATGTCTTCAACTGTTCTGCTGCTCTACTTCCCAGATCTGGTTGACCATTGGGTAAGTGGGTAGGAAGGCTCTAAGGTCCTGTTCTCGGCCTCAGTCCAGGTTGTTACTCACCTCAGAGTCCCCTCCCTGCTCCCCAGGGATCAGAGCTCAGCTTCTTTAGCTTTTGGGGGAAGGTCACAGTGCCATGTGTTTAAGTGGGTTCCCTCTAACTCGGAGGCTCCACGTCACTGTCCCCCAATAGCACCTCACCAACTGGCCCTCAGTTGGTGAGCAGAGCGCCACTGTCAGGCCCTGTACAGAGGTTTTCTAGAACCTGAGCATTGTGCTTTTCCCATCCATAGATTAAAGCTACAGAAGGGAAGGGGTGGAAAGTGAATAGACACTGAATACGAAATACTTTAAAAGCCATGTATAAAGTGGAATTTTGATTGAAAAATAATGTGATCTCAACAGCTTAATGCTTTTGACAGTCTGAATGACAGTGTACCACCAAAATGTTAAATGACTTACCCTGTGACTCTAGTATCTGTTTACTTACCTATTTATTGATATAAAGAAAACCTGCAGAGAAGGCATTGCTTCTGATATGTTTAAAGTGGACTGGCTCTTCAATATGTGTCTACCCTACTGCACTTCTCCCACAGATAGCAAACCTGCCTTGAGACGGCTTCCAATTGCTGTGCTGCAGAGACAAGCACAACTAGATCTGTTGCAGCTCTGACTTTGTGCTGGTTCATCTTGGAATTTCAGGGTTCTGGTTGTGAGCTCCCGTGTTTTCCCTCTAGGGCCATCCCTTTGTGGGGCAGCCAGAGTCTGTTCTGCAGAATATACAGCACATTTTACATCCCTCTTTCCTCACTTTTGGTGGGTTACTAAGAAACGGTCTCTCCTAATTTCTTAATTTGGACGTTTGTAGAATTTAAAGGGTCTTGTGTTCTCATTGAATAGGACACTGAGTAGCAAAAATGCTCCAATAGGTGAAGAATTACAACTGCTTCTTAGCTGTCAAATGAGCTGCCTGTCTTACACCTGATGCCTCCGAAGAAAAGCAGATTTAAGGCTGTCTCTCTCCTGTACACCCTTGACAGGTGACAGCCTCTCACACGCTTGATTTTAGATTTGGGAGGAGGTGCTATTTGAGAAGCGATCATTATGGAAAGAAAAGTGTTTGGGGGACAGTGGGCACCAGGAGTCTTTATGTAAGAAGTAGCCAGGAATCTCAGCAGCAGGTGATACTGTTATTTAGCCACAGTGTAGGTGCCTCTCATACTCTTGTCTGCTTTCTTTGGTTTAGATACAAGATGGTACTGTCCTAATCAGATTCATTGTTATGTAAGAATAGGCTGAATTGAACATCTGAGAGGGCTTCTCTGTCACTGTTGTCAGTCATTCTTGGACAGAAATGACATTTTAGAAACAGTTTTATTAAGCCGAGCGGTGGTGGTGCATGCCTTTAATCCCAGCACTCAGGAGGCAGAGGCAGGTGGATCTCTGAGTTCGAGGCCAGCCTGGTCTACAAGAGTTAGTTCCAGGGCAAGCTCTGAAACTACAGAGAAACCCTGTCTCGAAAAAAAAAAAAGAAACAGTTTTATTGCATGTTAATACTTACTGTGGGTACATGTCCATGGCACAGTTGTGGGGATCAGAGGAACCCGCTCTCCTTCCACCGTGTGGGCTCTGGGGGTTGGACTCTATGGTCTGACTTGACAGCAAGTGCCCTTACCTACTGAGCGAGCCATCTTGCTGTAGCAGAAGTGATGACATCTTAAGTAGTATACTTAAGACTTGCTTCAGCGTGCTCTTGGGAGAGGCTGGTAGAGAAGGAAGGCTGTCTGTCTGAGAAGCAGAGTAGAACTTTTGTTTCTTTAGTTGTTTCCTCTCGCGTGCGTCTTTATTCCTGAGCAGCCCTGGACATCTTGGTTTTGGCCCGTCTGGTCCTGCTCCAGAGACCTGGGCGTTTCCTGAGAGCAGCCCCACTGCTGACAGTCAGAGCGCATTTCCTCCTAGTCTTCAGACAAGGCCGTCCAGAGGCTCTGAAAGATTTTGTTAATCTATTCTGCTTTGTTTAAGGAGGTGGCCGCATTCATTATTTGACTTATGTTGCTGGTTAATTACCCAAACTAGAACATGTTTCCTTTCTACAAATTGAATGTTGAGACAATAACAAAGACCAAATATTTTACAACACAGATCTTGAGCTAACTCTGAAATAGATCTTTACAGTACTTCTGGGTTTAGTGACACTTAATACTGTGTACTGTCTATTTTTAGCAAGTTTTGCATTTTAAGTAAATCAAAAAAATCTTAACTAATTGCTTCTAAAAATAATATAGACTGTACTTTCTTTTAGTTTTCCGTGTCCTAATTGGAAAGAAGGTCTTGCTTTGGATAGAAATGCAAATTTTGTGCCAGTCTCTTTTTTCAAATTGGCAAGCATTGCATTGAAGTTGTTTGAGTTGTTTATGGAAATAGATGAAGTGTTTGGAATTTTTTAGTACACATTCTTGCTGTCATTTTTTAAAGTTTTTATTTGACATAAAATTGTACATATTTAAGGGGTACCAGGTAATGTTTCCGTATATTTGTTTGTATCGTGTAATTTTCCAATTCAGGTAAACATATTTGGCCCCTAAAAATATTGATTCTTTTAGATAGAAACATTTAAGATCTTTTAAGAAGCTTTTATTGAAATACTCGGAATGTTGTTATCTTCATGTTTTGTCAACCTACCGGTAATACAGCAGACCCAGAATATTTCTCCTCCCATCCAGCTATAATGTAATGCCCTTTGAGTAAGCCCCCCGACCTGATCTCCAGTAACATCTTTCAGTTTCTTTTTTATTACATGGATAAATTTTTATATTGCAGGGATAAGTGAGATTGTGTCTCTGTCCTGTCTTACCTTCAGTTCTGTCCAGCTTTAAATTGCAGGACTTTGTCCCTTCTATAGCTGAATAATATTCCTTGATGTTTTATACATCATTTTCTTTATACATTCATCAGTAACCACCTGTCTTATGGATTGTAGGTATCCGTGGTCCTTTCACTGTGTGTTTGCTCTCTGTTACTGACTTTGTGACAAGCCTTTTTTTATTTTACCAAGAAAAGCTTCATATGTGCCCATTTGATTGCATTGAAGATTTGGTTTAAGGCTTGTTCTGACGAAGCCTGGTCTTTAGGGTTTAATAGATGAAATAAATATAGGAGAAATTTTATTGTTTCCTAGTCTCTTTAAAGTGATTTCAACTTTTTGTTGTTTTTTTTATTTAATTTTTATTCAAAACAATACATTTTGATCAATACATTTGTTTTCCCCTCCCCTACTCTTCCCTACCCCCACATCCACTCAATTTTATATTGCTCGTTCTCTCTATCTCTCTTGTTTTTCGAGAGAGGGTTTCTCTGTGGCTTTGGAGCCTGTCCTGGAACTAGCTCTTGTAGACCAGGCTGGCCTCAAACTCACCTGCCTCTGCCTCCCAGGTTCTGGCATTAAAGGCATGTGCCACTACTGCCCGGCGGTCTCTCTCTCTCAAAAACAAACAAAACAAAAATTAAAAAAAAAAAATGAATCCTCACAAACCAACAACAATTACCAAATACCAAAGCAAAATAAAACGTCCTCGAATTTAAAAAACAAACAAACAAAACATGGTTCGCTTTGCATTGGCCAACTACTTCTGGACATTTGGCCTGCCCTGGATGGTGATTGATACTCAATGACACTTTGTTGGAGAAAACTGATTTTTTTCCCCCTTTGCTAGCAGATATAAATTGCAAATCACTTCTTGGTTAGGGGTGGGATCCTGTCTGGCTTGAACTTGTGTGTGCTGTCATAGTCTCTCTGAGTTCATATGCACATCAGTCCTGTTACACCTGGAAGGTGCTGTTTCCTTGGGGTCACCCTTCCCCTTTGACTGCACAATCTTCCCACCTCTTTTTCCCTTCAGCTCCCTGCCTTGAGGGGGAGGAGTTTGATGAAGACATCCCATTTAGGATTGAGTGCTCCAGCTAGGTGTTGTGATGCACACCTTTGATCCCAGCACAGCACTCAGGAGGTAGAGGTGGACAGATCTCTGAGTTTGAGGCCAGGTTGGTCTACATAGCAAGCTCCAAGTCAGCCAGGGCTACATAGAGAGGTCCTGTCATCGAATAAGGTGGTGCTCCCCAGTCTCTCAGCCTCCACACACTGTTCACTTGGGGTCTCTGTGTTAATTGCTACTTACTGCAAACTCCTCAGATGAAAGCTGAGTGAGGGCACTCGTCTCTGTGTGCTGCAGTGTGTTTTAGGACACATTTTATTGCTCGGTTCCTTAGCAGAGTAATAGTAGATATTTCCCCTTAGGCCCATTACTCATCCAATCTCAGATTCTTGGCCACTTCAGCAGTGTGGTTTCACCTTAACGGTCTTAAAGTAAGTTCCGTCAAATACAAGGTTGTGAAGATGGATTGCAGACTTAAGAATTTTTTTTTTTATGGTCTTGATTCTTTTAGGTGCTTTGGTTTGCTGATTATGAAGGAGGTTAGTAGCCATTTTTCTTTTCTTTCCACTTGATGGACAAGAGAAACATGAGGTTATGAGTTGTTTCACTTGAGACACACCTTGGCAGTGTTCAGGTTCAGACAGAGAAGCTAAGCTTGCTAAAGAAAATAGACAGGGCTGTTTACAGATGCACCTGACCTTGGTGAGCATACAGTTGAGGGAATTGTATGTGGCCAGTTTGAGGCATACCCTATCATTTGGAAACGATGGGAAATGAGCTCTTCTGTGTTTTCCCATATGTAGCTTTTATAGTTTAAGTAAATATATACTTAAGTGAAAGATTCTATTTTGCTGAACCTTTTGTTAATTGTTCAATTCTTTTTTGTCTCAGTAATTCTGCAGTTTATTGTTCAATCCATGATATGTGCTCTGCATTCTATAGTGTGAAAATAATCTCTATCTAGAAAAGGTTACTGTTTTAGTTTTCAGACCACTATGACTTGCCCTAGATAGTGTGACCCTCAAGCCTCACAGAGGCTGTGACTGCTCTTTAGTTAGATAGGTTTTGTAGTAGGTGTCTCTGTAAGTGAAGATTTTTGTTCCATTTGTGTTTCCAGAACATTTGGTAGAAGCTGCAAGGGAATGGAGGGAGAGCTTTCTACCTCTTGGTTGGCAAAAAGAACCAATGCAGAATTGCTATGAGATAAACAGCTGATTCCTTTGTTGAAAGGTGGCTCTTTCTACAAGCTTGAGAGGAGGCAACACTACCTTGGGCCATTCTCATGATCTTTATGGCTAATATCAGCTCTTCTCTCGGGTATGGATTTTGGGCGGGGGGGGTGGTGGTGGAGGTACAAAACGGTATCTTTTTTTAAATGACTCCTCAACCCAGGATAATCCAGCTTTGGAGAGAGACAAATGAAATTATCTATTTTTTGTTTGTTTTTGAGAGTGGAAGATTAAGTTCTTGTAGCCAGTTTGGTTAATATGGACTTTTGCTTGTCATTTTTATATCTTCCTGTGGTGGATACTCAAAACTTCATTGCCTAATGCCTTCCTTTAGCTGTGGTCTCTTTCGCTGTTTTCTTTGTTCACATCCCTTTCCAGGCAGAGGTCGGACAGGTTCACATGCTTTCTAAAAAGGAAGGGGGCAGAAAGATGTGGAATAATAAGCCCTTCTGACTGGAATCATCCTTTAACATTGGTGCAGTGGGTGGAGTTATTCTTAGAGCCCCAGTTTGAAGATGGTTGTGCAGAAACCCATCTGTACTGCTGGTTGCCAACATTTCTGGTACAAATATTGTCATTTGCTCTTGAGGCAATCTGCTATTTCAGTCCTAGATGCAGTTTTATAATATGCTGAGCAAAATAGCAGAGAAAAATATCTGAAGTGGTAGTATAATCTTCAGTTTAAAAACACACAGCAGTGTTTCCAGTAGAGAATTTTTTGGTGTAGCTCCTGAACTCTGCTGTAAGGGTAATCGAAATTCATTTCTTCATGCATGGCTGAGGCCTGGCTCCCTTGTCCTGGCTGCACATCAGTAAATTCTGACCTACTCAAAGGGATGGTAGTGTTTGTGCAGATCAAAGGTTTACATGGTATTTTTTGTACTGTGTAAGGTGTAACATGCTCATTTTGCTGAAAACATGAATGGACCCCAGAAATTATTTGGTATATGAGTCGGCTTTACATTGCAAATAATGAAATAGACAAAGCAGGCTACTCTGTAAAGAAAAATACATTTATATAGTTTACAGTTTCGGAAGCCGAAGGTCCAAACAGCATGTTAAAGGTCTGGTGAGGGGCACTCCTCTTGCTGCTTCCATTGTGCTGAAGCATGAATATGTATGTCACTTCGTGTTCCTTCTCTAAGACACCAGGAGTCAATCTGTGCCAATGACCTGGTCAGTCTGTTCAGATGCCCAGCTCTGAGCACTCTGGTCTGTGTACTCACTCTCTTAACACCTACTAAATAAGGTGTTGGGGGTTAAGCTCCTGCATGAGTTTGAGGTACAAGCCATATGTGAACAGTAGCCATAGCTCCTGGTTACAGAAATTGTCAAATGTAATATTATATAACTGTTCCTACTGGTGTCCTTCACTGTCGCAGGCCTTGAAAGTTACAACTTCATTGAGGTTGCCAAACATCTTGGTGGAGATTCACATAGAGCCTGCATAGAGCAGTTGATTGGTTACTGGATGTCGTGGGGTCTCTAGAAATGGTGAGCTTGAGGTTTTGCTACCATTTTATTGGACCTTTGTCATGGAGCTTTTTAGAGGGAGAAAGCATATCCTGTAGGAAGTAGTATGTTTCCTTCCGTTTCTGGCTTTTTCATTTGGCTCCCAGCCTGACGCATAGTGAGAAATTGTCTTACAGTGTGACTCCTTGTACGTATGCATACGATACCAGTGCCTTACAAAATAATATTGTACTTAGCCATTAATGGGAAATATACTTGCTCTGTATTAATTCATGTAAAAAGTTGCTGGCCCTGACTCTCAAAGTTGATTTTTACTGCTTTATGGATTGTGATCTAGAGTTTTAGCCTGGGGCAACCCACATTTTTCTAAGACTTTCAAGTCTTGGCAACATCCCTGAAATCAGGGAAGAGGTAAATGCATCTCCATATATGGAAGATTTGTCTGGGATAGAAATGGGGGTGGAGCACAGTCCAAAGACAACTGTGAGGACTTAGGTAGTTACATCAGTAGTCTCTCAGAATGGGTCTAAGCATGGAACTAGTTAAAATTAAACAGTGACCAAACAGCTCTGAAAGACAGCTTTTAAGTCCCAAGTGACAGACTAAACATGATAGAGTCTGACACTTAAATCTACTCAACTGTTGAAGGTGGGCAGCTGCTGTTGCTTAGGCCACTTTCCTCACAGGTTCAGGCTCATGGGACCCCATAGCCAGCTGCCTACAGAAGCTTCGATCTCAAGAAAGTTGATAGCACTTTTCCTCAAATATAAATTCCACCCTTAACCTGACGTTGGCGGGGTTGGAAGAAATATAAATAACTTTTGTTGTTGATGTTAGTATTGGATTTAAAAGAAAAAAAATGACTCCTTAATCATTTTCTACATTGTGCACCTGTGACTTGTGATTGGCGGGGTAGGATGGACTCTGAAGAGCTTTCTTCCGTGGGGGTGGGGTGCTGTTGTGAAGTCAGCGCAGTGCGTTCAAAGGAAATACTGGATATTAAAGGGAAGTGGGAAACAAAAATTCCAGGAAATTGAAGGTGAGGTTGGCATTCCACACTCATTAATGCTGCTTCTAGTTTTCTTTCTGAAAAAAAATGATGACTTCAGAATTGGTTCCAGAATTAACTGGCTTTCTGTCCATAGCCTCATGATTATATTTTGAGAATATCCTTTTTTAAATGCCTAGAAAATTGCCTTATATTATTTGATACTAATAGTGCTAACCTCATGTTTCTCAATTTCTCAGAGTTGACAGCCATGTGATCACACCTTAAGAATATTCTGGAATTTCACTCTCTTCATGTTGAAGCACATTCTATATGGAATAGCATGGTTGAGCTGAAAAGAATCTTGGGACATGAAGATGGTCTCAACATTGACAGCCCTGATCGATGTTTAGAACAGATTCCGGGCCTCACTCCACACCAACTGAATACTAGTCTCAGAATGTTTCCAAAGCTTTCCAACCATTGCCCTGACTGGCCACCACTCATTTTCAAGTTGAGGAACAGGAAATTGGATTTGTTGTGTTGGATTGTTGGGCTTATGAGTAGCGGGAGGAAAAACTCAAAGTCTGATGGGAAATGGGGTGAGGCCCGGTTAGATGGCATTTATGTTGCGGGTACTTAACTACGTAGGTGAGTCTGAGCAGTTTGACGATGATGAGCAGAGCCCTCCCTGGCCTGAAGGTTTGTAGTTAATCAGGCTTTTACAAAAGTGTGTTTTGTAGTGTTACAATCTTTGGTGAATGTGCTTCAAGTCTGTTTGCCTTTGTCAGCTTCACAAAGTGTAGGGGCAGCTGGAGCTCCGCCTCTCAACGTGAGGGAGCATTCCAAACATCTAGAAGGGCTCACAGACTCTCAGCGTGAGGGAGCATTCCAAACATCTAGAAGGGCTCACAGACTCAGATTATCAGGACCCACATCTTGCCTCCAAGTTTTGACAGATCACTGGTCTTCCTATAAATAGCCTTCTTACCTCTCCAGAGGCAGCTACTAAGTCAGAGCTGGCATCATGAGGATGCCTGAGGATGCTTTCTGAAGCCCATGAAATGGCTAAGCTGACAGGTGTGTGCCCGTAAGTCCTGTGTAAGACTGCCCACCCCCTTTTAACTCAAAGATGTTAATACAAATCTCAGTCAATAATTCAATTTCCTTTTAAAAATATTAGTTTTATAGTTTTGAAATTTGTTTGTGGACATGACCTGGTCCCGTAGTCGACACTAACATCAGGAAGTCAAAGCTGTACAGCTTGAAAACCTTTCAGATTGCAGTGTGGGGAAAAGGTCACAGAAGGCAGAAAGATGCAAGAAGTAGGCAGGAGAGGTTTTGCTGCATTTTTAGTATAGAACATTGACATTTGTGAGAAAATTATTAGTTGATAGTCCAGTATTACTTACGAAATTATAATTCACTAAAATTAGTTTCTGTTTAACCTAGGTATAGTTGCTGCACTCTGGTCCAAGCAGGTGAAAGTTAAGATATGTAGCATCAAACTGGAAGCAGATGGGGGCTAATTAAAGTTCTGTTCACGGTAAAAGGATGACTGACCAAAGAACAGCTGGTTTCCCAGTTTGAATACAAATTCATGCTATTGTATAAGGGTAGCCCCCTGCAAGTCCTCCTGTCTCTTGGAGGTTAAGGCCTGTGTCTCAACAATAAGTGGGAAGGCTGTGTGGCTGCTGTGCTCACTGTGTGACTTTGAAGCATTCTCTTCAGGGCTCATAGGGGGACGGGATCACAGCCCATGATTTCTAGTGACACTTTAGTATGTTCTGGCACCTTATACACTACCCAGAAAAGATGGTGGTCTTTTCTGTACCTTCCAAGAGGGTCCATGGATTTAGTTTTGTGTTTTTGTTTTTACAGTCTTCTCTTCTAGTGGTACTAAAAATGTTGGTGTCCTGACCTGACCTCAGGCCTGTGTTTACCTAACCAGGCACCATGTGATCATGTGTGAGGTGTGTGCCCAGTGGTGCTCTAACATCTGTGGAACTTGTGCACTCCTGCTCTTCCTCTGCTTGGGTGCACTGTCGTCTCTTGCGAACAGTGGCTGCATAAAGCACAAAGAATAAGGGCCCTGTGTTTATTCTGTCTGGACTGTGTGCCGGTACTGGGTTCTCTCCTGACATAAACAAGGAGGTGACGTGAACTGAATGGATGCTTGCCTTGCTTGGAATGAGGTGCTAGCCTCTGGTTTGAATTTTTTTTAAAGATTTATTTATTTATTATATATACAGTATTCTGCCCACGTATATCCCTATAGGTCAGAAGAGGCACCGGATCTGATTTTAGATGGTGAGCAACCATGTGGTTGCTGGGAATTGAACTCAGGACCTCTGGAAGAACAGCCAGTGAGTGCTCTTAACCTCTGAGCCATCTCTCCAGCCCCCTGGTTTGAAATTTTGCACTAGTGCTGTGTAACATCTGTGTGTTACAGGATCATTTCCTTGTGCACTTGGGGAGAAGTGCAGTCACTCACCTGGGTCCAAGTTTATCTGATACCTGTGAAAACAAAGCTGTTCATCTACCCAAGCTTTGTATACAATTCTTCCTCCTTGCCCAGCTTAAGTTCTCTTGTTTCTTAGAAAAGTAAAAATCTTGGCATATACTTTGCAAAGTACAACTTTTTGCTTGGTGATGCATGGAAATATTCATATTTGTTTTTATGCATGTAGAAATCTATTAGTGTAGTTCTGTTTGATGGAAACTGTTCTGTGAATGAATGACTGGGGAGAAGGCATAGGTTTGTTTGTTGTTTCTTTCTACAATATAGTTTATTCTGTCCATGAAAGTCACTCCTGCTCTCCCAACTGCAGAGCAAACAGTATACACAGAGGTAAACTAGGTATTGAAAATTCTCAGGACATTCACTATCCAGAGGCAGTGTCTTTTGTAAGTCAGGAGAGGAATGTGCTGGGGAAAGTAGGTACAGTGGAAGGACAGACATGATCTAGATGCATTGTGTAAATCTATGTAGATGGCAAACAATAAGTTAAAGTATGTTTTTAAATGGTTTGGGCCAGGGACATGGCTCAGTGAAAGCACCTATCGCCTTGTCTGACCTGAGTTGGATTGCCAAGATCCACATATTGGTAGGAGAAACCCGACTCCCACAAATTGCTCTTTGACCTGCCCATGCTTGTCCTAGCAAGCACGTGCCAGATATATTTAATTTTTAAATTTAAAAGTAATTTTAAGTAATAGTAAATAATTATAAATAATTGACAACAAAACTTGAATAATTTGTAATAAAGAATTTTATTTTACTTAAAAATAGAGGACTCTAAAATGGTTGAAAGACTCTTAAGGAAATGTTCAACATCCTTAGTCATCAGAGAAATGCAAATCAAAACAACTCTGAGATTCCATCTTACACCTGTAAGAATGGCCAAAATCAAAAACACTGATGACAACTTATGCTGGAGAGGTTGTGGGGTAAAGGGAACACTTCTGCATTGCTGGTGGGAGTGCAAGCTGGTACAGCCCCTATGGATGTCAGTGTGGCGATTTCTCAGAAAATTAGGAAACCACCTTCCTCAAGACCCAGCAATACCACTTTTGGATATATATCCAAAGGATGTGCAATCGTACCACAAGGACATGTGCTCAACTATGTTCATAGCAGCATTGTTTGTCATAGCCAGAACCTGGAAACAACCTAAATGCCCCTCGATCGAAGAATGGATAAGGAAAATGTGGTACATTTACACAATGGAGTACTACACAGCAGAAAAAAATAACAGCATTTGAATTTTGCAGGCAAATGGATGAAGCTAGAAAACATCATTTTGAGTGAGGTAACCCAGACCCAGAAAGACAATTATCACATGTACTCACTCATAAGTGGTTTTTAAATATAAAGCAAAGAAAACCAGCCCACAAATCACAATCCCAGAGAACCTAGACAACAGTGAGGACCCTAAGAGAGACGTACATGGATCTAATCCTCATGGGAAGTAGAAAAAGACAAGATCTCCTGAGTAAATTGGGAGCATGGGGACCTTGGGAGAGGGTTGAAGGGGAGGGGAAAGGCAGGGGAACATAGAAAAATGTAGAGCTCAATAAAAATCAATAAAAAGTAAATAAATGGTATATAGTAGAGATGTCAAGGATGTCATGGTTGATGTCTACAATGTCAAATGTGTAGAAACTATTTTTTGTCCAGTTGGGTTCTCATCAGCCTGTATGTGGTTCCTTTCTTTTGAGCTTAATCCCCGTGACCCTAGAGCCCATCATTTCTTTGAATAGTGTTGTAGCTATGACTGTTTTATTTGTGCCAGATGTCTTAAGATTCATTCTTTCTTTCATCCTGTCTTTTCAGCCAATCACCTACTGTTTCCTTCTCCTGTTACTTTCCATGTATGACTTACCTTCCTTATCTCACTTAAACACTTTAACTTAAGCATTCAAAGAGGTAGGAGAAGTTTGATCCATTTTTCTGTTAAAGAAACTGATATTAGCTTATTTTCTGGTATTTGTGGAAGGGAGGCTGACTGCAGGAGCTGCTTCACACTGAGTAGACTGAGTGGCTTGCATCAGCTGGTTCTTTGTCTGCTAAGGACCAGTAGGCAGCACTCTCCGGTTTCTACCATCAGGGCCCACAAGGCTTCCCTAGGTACCTAGGTATAGTGTGCTCTTTGCTAAGAGACATGGGAAGCTTTCAACTCAAGTGCCCTTTCTTCCCTGAGCATACTTACACCTCACAAATGCCTTTGAAGCGGTTGCGTCTATTACAGCTAACACCATTGTGAGGCAGTTAAGACGTGTTTCGTATTCTAGGCAAGAAAGCAAAGCCATGAGATTTTTTTTTTAAAGTTATACAAAGTAATGATGACAAAGAAGGTAAAGTCAGCCGGGCGGTGGTGGTGCATGTCTAATCCCAGCACTCAGAAGGCAGAGGCAGGTGGATCTCTGTTAGTTCATGGTTACCCTGGTCCACAGAGGTTGTTCCAGGACAGGCTCCAAAGCTATAGAGAAACCCTGTCTCGAAAAACCAAATAAATAAATAAAAATAAAGTCAGGGTTAGATCTCATAAAACACTTTCATTAGCATGTTATCAGTTATGCATATAATGAGTTCTATTATAATATTTTCAGATACGTACATAATGTATTTTTATCATAATTTCCCATAGGCTTAGGTCTTCTACCCCTCGATTACCATCTTTCTGTTAGATGAGGTTTTTCCAAAATGTGTGCTGCTGTACATTAGTTTGTAATATAGTAGGCCAAGAAGAAACGTGCCATACTATGTGGTTGTACTTACATACACATGCAGTTTATTAACCTGTCTGTCCTCTGTGCCTACATGGCAGAAAGCCTTACATTAGTAGTGGAGTTTCATTTTCTTTGCTTGGTATATAAGCTAGCACAAAGTAATTTATTGAAAATTTATTTTAAAAAAGAAACCTGTAGTATTGAGTCCTTGTTTAAGTGTATGCCTCAAATAGACTTACTCAAATGAAGTCATTTCACCACAAAGGAACCATGGTTTCTGAAGCACACACTGAAGAATGCCTTGTTAGACCATGGTGTGCTGTTATGTTGGAAGTAACCTGCTAGAGGAGAAAGAGATCTCTCCTGATGATTAAAGAAAAAGTGCTCTCTGGGAATCCAGAGGGTGCATTTACATAGTCACTGGTTGGAGCTGTTGTGTCAATGAAAACAAACTGGAGGTCTGGTATGTTGTACCAAAGAGGAACTTAAATAGAGTGCACAAAAGGTATCAGTCTGCACAATCAACATTCTTGAACCGTTCATCAAGTGTGTTAGGTAAAGATGTGCAAACTATAGCCTGATATTTGGCAGGCTTTGGTCCTATACTTAGTAGGCTGTCTGGACTCAGAACAAGATGGATCGTGTGCATTTGGTGCAGTATTTGTTGAAGCGCATTCCCCCACATACCATCAACACTGCTGCCACCTTTTAAGAAATATTAATATTTAACTTTACTTGAAATTATTGTCTTGTCCTTTAATGGGGAGTTGCTGGGAAGATGGTAAAGGAGTGTGTACTATGGCACACATAGAGGTCAGAGGACAACTTTCAGGAGTCAGTTCTTTCCTTTGCCTTTACATCTTGAAGTTAAGTTTCTTTAAACCAAACAGAAATGATGCTACTTGCCATTAAAGTCACAAACCAAGGTGGCAAATACAGCATCTTAGGCAAAATACAGAATCTTACATCATCAGTCCGCCATTTCTGTTTCCCAGGACCAACTTTTTTCTCAGCCAGTTGAAGTTGTTCCAATTTGTGTGGTTTACAAGTTCACAGGTTCTTTAAATCCAGGAGATGGAAGGTTGTAGATTTTAATTTGTTGTTTTATAAGAAAGGGTCATATGCTGCAGCCCAGACTGGTGTCAGATTCTCAGAAATCCTCTGCCAAGGTCAGCCCAGTATTAGCATTGCATGTGCACCAGCACTCCAGCTAACACCTGGACTGACAGGGATTGAGTGCTCCTTCCTCAGCTGTCCCCCAGAGCTGACCTACATTTGCAGAATAGTTGAGCTGTTTGTTGACGTCTCTTTGTTTGATAGTAACTGTGCCTTTTAGGTGTGGCTGAGAGTTGCACAGTGCTCAGTGCTTTGTTGAAGACCGGAAGGAATGATGTCACAGGTCGGGGTTCCTCTGGTGGAAGAAGGAAGGTGGGCGGGGTCCACTGATCATCCGCTTTTACAGTTGAGTTCAGATGGAAGTAATCATTAGCCCTTTAAAATGATTGGGGGGCTGGAGAGATGAATCAGAGGTTTAAGAGCACTGACTGCTTTTCCAGAGGACCTGAGTTCAATTCCCACATGGTGGCTCACATCCATCTATAATGAGATCTTGGTACCCTCTCCTGGCCTGCAGGCATACATGCAAAGAGAACCCTGTTAATATAATAAAAACAAATAAATTTTTAAGAAATGTTTTTCGGGGAAGTTTAGATTTCATGTTTGGGGGTAGGAGATTTGGAGGTGGCTGCAGCATTTCATTTCACAAGAGTACATTAGGGAACTAATCAGAGTCCGTCTCAGTTGAGACAGTGGTCTAGATCAGCCATGGGTTAGTCTTGGTCTTGGATGCTTTTCATGAGCCTACCAGACAAAGTGTGAGTAATCTCTTGTCAGTTTGTCTGTGTTCGTGATTGAGTCATCGTTGCCTTGTATGGCATCATTTCCCTTAATTTCCTTTAAGCTGTTCAAAAACACCTGAAAGATTTGGTCAATCCTAGATAATGACCTCAAGAAACAAAGATAAATCATCAAAATATAAGAATTGAGTTTGCGTGTTGCCAGATGTTGAGAATGTTGAATAAAATGTTTAAAAACAGATTTCATGGAGGGAGGCTTTTAAATACTGGAGTGGAGGTCCCCACTCCAGTATTTTACCATCTTAGACTCGAGGGTCAGTAAGGGAGAGCAGAGCCAAGTCTCCTAAATCAGAAGGTAAGAGGTGAAGGTTGATGGACCATAGAACCACATCATTTTCAGTTCCCAAGTTCTGAGAGTGACAATTGAACCTGGAGCCTGTGCTCTCCACACAGGCTGCACCAGCATTCTCTAAACCAAGGATGCTTTTCAGAGTAGGGAAGAATCATACAAAGACAACTTGGAGGAAATTAACTCAGTAACACTGAACACTGTGGAGTAGAACAGCACGGAATACTTTAAAGTGTACTACCACTAATGATCAGGTCGTGTGGAACTTTATGCCTTGTCCCTAGCTGGAGTCATCTTCTGTGCGTGGCACCTGCCATGGAGTATGGTTAATATACCCAGTGACATTCCATAATCTTGTACTCTTAATTCATGATGATACTAACTTTTTCAAAGAAGACACTTTTCAAGCTATAATGCTAAAGGTCACATGTAAGAAAACCTGCCACGGTGGTGAGACTTGCAGGGGTGCCCCTGCAGTACAGCAGGTGGATCCTCTGTACGTTTCATCCTCTTTGACTTCGACAGCCCTAGGTCATCTGTACCTGGCCATAGAGCATACCGTAGGAGGTGTCTTCCCACCTCAGAATGTCCTGGGTAAGCACCTAAAGCACCTTTCTCCCTCCCTGGGGCTGATATGCTTGACCTGCTGCGCCTCTAACTGCTCCTTTTGTGTTTTAGTTGTGTTCTCAGAGGTAAAACTGCATTCACAGCCTGGTTGTTCACTGTGGGGCAGAAACTAGGTCTAAGAAAGAAGCAAAACTGATTGGGAGGCATGGCTTTCAGGTGGGCACTGGAGAATTTGAGGGGTCATGGTGCCTGATGGCCTTCAGGAACCTTAATAGAAACAGCATTGTGGAAACATTTGTTTGCAGACAGGGCTGCTAAGGTAGCAGCAGCTCTGGGGAGACTAAATCTTCTTAAGGATGAAGGGTGGGGCTGTTACACCAAAGGCCTACTGGCCCTCTTGTCAGTGGGAAGTCTGAGAACAACCTGGCTTGGGCATGTGATGGGACTTTACTTCATGACAGTCCTGTAGTTCTGTTAATGTTGGGTCAGCCAGTGCAATATTTCGGTATCTAATTAGAGACAAATATTAGGAATTTGGGGTGAAGGTATTATTACCCCAGCAGTGACTACTTAGCAAGCATGAGCCTTTGTTGCCAGAATAGACAAGCTAGTGAGTGACAAGGTTCTCTATAAGCTTCACAAGGAACTATTATATTACAAAGAATGCACAGTTCTTCATTATACTTGTATATGTTAGAAGAATAAATGCTATAACTCTAGCAAAGTTTACTTTAGTCTTTAAACTTTTGAAAACCCTTAAAGTTGATCTAAACGTCTGCTCTTCACTTACTTTTATACTCAATTAAAGTTCCTTATTGGGAGGAAATAGGTCCTAATGTGCTATTTGGTTTAGATTTTTATTTTGTTTTTTTTTTTTTTGTTTTTTAATTCTTGTAGCCAAATAGATAAAGTACTTAATTACATTTTAATGCTGTGTGTTTATAGAACCATTTTAGATTAAGAAAAAAATGGTATGGCCTGTAAAATAGGAAACAGCAGAATCACTTTACCGGCAAATGAGATTCCTCTTAATACTCTCCTGTGGTGGGGCCTTGTCTATTTAAACAGCTCTTTCCAAAGAGCAGCAGAAAGGGTTTGTATTGTGAGCAGTCATTTAAGGGAAGGCTTTGGGGCTGGAGAGACTGCTCAGCGGTTAGGGGCACTTGCTGCTCTGACAGATGACCTGGGTTTCATTCCTAGCACCCACATGGCATCTCAACACCCATCAGTTAATTCCAGGATCCACCACCCTCTTACAGCCTCTGTGAGTACCAGGCACATACACATCACACAGATGTACATGCAGGCAAAACACCCATATACATAAAATTTTTATAGAAGTTTTGGAAAGGATGAGTTCTTTGGTTACCAGAGATGGGGAATTATGGTTGAGTGCTATGTACTTGATAATACTTGGACTTTGTCTGTGTCTCTCTGACTGAGGTTTAAGGGCTCTGGGGAACACCTACCTGCATGGTACAAGGAAGTGGAATTAATCCCAGGAGAGCGAGCTTCCTTTTGAAACACTTGTAGATTCCTTTAAAATAATAACAATGGTAGATTATGGGAGAACAAGATTTTAGCTATATCTACCATTGGGACCGTATTAACTAGGGCAACACTGAATATAGCTGGCCTTGTTAGATTTTGTGGCGTTTAGACCAGTGCCTGTAGAGTGTCAAGTAGTTTGTTCTCTGGTTGGCAGAGGTTGTAGATGGGCTGTGATCAGGATAAATGGCCCATGGTTGGGCTGGAGGGGAAGATGCATCTAAAAGAGCTGCTTATTTCAGCCTCACCTGGATTTTGAGACATGTCTTTGGAGGCATTTCATTTCTCTTTCTCTCTTAAACCTCTGTGTGATGTGGTGTCTACTTATCAAGGCATGCTTGTGGTCATCAAGCTTGGATGCTGGTCCTTACCTTATTTGAGACAGGCCTTTGTGTTCTGCTGCACATGGTCAGGGTGACGGGCCCACTAGCCTCTGGGGGATTCTCTTGTCTCTGTTCTCATCTTCCCACTGGGTTTGCAGGTGCATGCGCTGCTGTGTCTAGGTATATGTGGTTCTGGGGATTCAAACTCAGTCATTTTCACATTATGAATGTTAAAGTTTTGTTTTTTCACAAAAGTAATTTCATGAATAATAGGCTGTCCTGTGGGACACAGTTAAATTTATGGTAAAGGTGAAACACCATATATTAAAAATTACTACCTTCCAAGAAACAAAAACTTGTCAGAATTAATATTATTTGGTACATTTTCTTTAAAAAGTCCCATTCTAGAGCACTTTTTCTTAAATAGTAAATGAGATTTTAGTATGGAATAGATCTGTTGACTAAAGAGCTGGTAAGCCATGGACTTCTTTATTTCTTGTTTCAGAGCTTTGTTCTCTCTGCTTTTTAAGGTTGTGGCACCTCCACTTTCCATCTTTGTTTCTTAACAGTACAGATTCACTCATTTGTAATTTGCCTGCTCACCAAACATGTCTGTCTTGCAGTTCTTTGTATGTTCTCAAACTCTCCATCCCTTCATGCTCTAAGGGGCTCTAAAAGTTTGTTCTCTGTGAAGTTAAATGGTCAGGGTTTTAGAATAGACGTCATGTCCTTTGCCATGTCCCACACAGCTTGGGTCCCAGAACCCTGCCTGGGGCAGCAGGGGGATGAAGAAAGGACACACACACATGGACATGCATACATATGCACAAGCAATGAAGCTGGGATCAGGTGGGGTTCTCTTAATTCTACCACTACCAGGGCCCTGGAGCTTGAGCACAGGAGGAGGGGTGATTAGTCTGGATAAGGAAGTCTCTGGAAGAACAATCTCAGGCTGTAACATCCCCCACCCCCCACTGCCCAGGAGCAGGAAGCCACAGTTGCTCACCTGTGCTCACACTGATCAGTGTTAGTTCATAAACACCCATGTTCAGACTTCAAGAAAACCTTTGCCATTTCTCTTCTGCCTTGCCCATATGGGTAATGGCTTTGCCATTTTCTCTTGGACCAGTTGGTCTTGGAGTCCTTAATAGGCTGTGCTCATGTTGAAATACACATTTGGTCAGGATTTTACTAATTCGGGGCATCCTGTGCTCCCTACAATCCCCACCCCTTCCCTATTAAATATTCAGGATGAATCTTCACCCTTCATCAAGGGCAGATTCCCCTCAATGCTTCTCACTAGGCTATAAAGATGGTGGGGGGGCATAACAGTAACTATGTAGCAATGAAAACAAAAGGAATGTTTTACAGGTGAAAGGAATTAAAGACCCAAAGCTCATCAAGGATTGTTTTTGTAATATTAGCAAGAGAGATAATTTGATCATAAGTCTTTTGTATTTTAGGATGTATTGGTACAGTTGCACCATAATATCCTTGCTATCATTATTGAATCTAGTCAACCAGGAGATGGGCCCAAATCAATTTACAGTTTTATCTGATTTTATTTGAAGGAGCCTTTTTCACACACATGTATTGTTAATCCATGTGTTAAATTAAGTGATACTTAAATTATAGGGCTATAGACCACCCTGAATAATTGACTCCAGGTGATTAGAGCAGCACCCTTCATAGGAAAGGGAGTCACTAATATAAATAGGTATAGAAGAATGTGACCAAGCGCTACATGACTGGAGTTGTCTCTATGGGTATGATTACCAGACATCTCGGAAATAGGACTGTTGAGTTGTTTCCCAGTCCCAGGTCTCTTTAGGCCTGACCTCAGGCTCTTCACTTGGGGAGGATGTAAGCACACCCTTTCTTCCACATTAGCAAGGGCTGGGTCAAGCCATTTTCTGTCACATCTTTCCTTTAGTACCTTAGGTTTCACTCCTCTGGGGAGCAGTGATGTTCTTTGACAATGAGGCCATCTTCTGTACTGCTTAAATTTTTTAATGTAAATGAGGCCTTGTTTAGAGAATTGGTAGGGATAGAGAATTCTTCCAGAGAAAGAATTTGCCAATTCCCATGGGCCAATTGGTTTTGGAGTCTTCAGCAGGCCATCCCCATGTCAAAGTACACATTCATCCAGGACTTCACTCATGCAGGATTTACTCTATTCCACTCTGTACAGACCTTTGCAGTACAGACAGTTTTAAGAAGCCATCCACAAGTTGCCATCCACAGTTGTGGTAGGTACCATAAAATAATCCTAAGGATCAGTATTTGAGAAAAAGCATAATTTTCATAGTTACTATCTCAGTTATGATCTTTGATTTGTCAACTAGCCTGTCTTCCCTTTCTTGGAGCAATCTTGTTGGCATTCTGATATAAGCTGCCAAAGACACCAAACTATGCTAAACACTACCAGTATTAAATCTCCAATCTTTGTAAGGAGAAGAGAAACACAAGGATTGCAGCTCAGCTGTGAGGACATGGAAACAAGCCTGGGGAAGCCTGCTAAACAGGAAGTTTGTGATGAATGACTTAATCAAGTTGGAACCATTCGTGATGGCTTAAAAATTCCTGTTTATAGATTCCTTTACTTCCTATAACAAAGTAGCCAGTTTATTTCCCTCACTGTGTATAAAGTAATATCCCAAGCCCTTTGCATGCACACTAGCCCACTCTGATATATATATATTACAGGTGGTCCACTGATCGCCATGGCTACTGACAGATGTTAAGAGCTAGTATTCATTGAGACCACTGACTGACTCGGGCTTGCCCAGTCCAGACTAATTCCAGGGCCAGCACCTTTGGTTCTACCTCACAGGCATCTCCCAAATGCAGGAGGCTTCCCACGATACCCATGAGTCCCCTCACCTACATGACAGCAGAATCTCCCACATCCTTGGCTCAGTGAAAGACTACTTGAAAGTAGTTCTCCTTACTCTGGAATGATTTGAGCCAGATAAGCAGTTTAGAGGAAAGCGTGAATCCACAGCAGTTTGGTAATCTCCAGTTTCATGTTGAATGGCCTGGAAGAGGGTCATTGTCTGAGAGTATAGGCCAGGTAACTTGCTTTTAACTTGTGTTAGCACTTGCAGGACCATGAGTTTGACAGCTTTGGAATCACCAGACTAGTACCGAGACTTTAGTGTAAACAGATGGTTTAAGCAGTGTTCAGGTGAGGAGAGGGCTCCGGGAAATGAGATCATCTTTATGGAAAGGCATGGATTAACTGTCCATAGCAAATCTTCCATTGTGACATGTGTCTGAGCCCAATTATGTGCACATTGTTGACAATTTATGTCGGTAGACATACAAACTGTTGAGTAGATGTCACATGACTTCTTTCTCATTTGCAAGCACACTGGACAATTTAAAGTCGTTTTATTAGTAACTCAGATGGGAACTCTGAATAGTGAGTTCTGCGGCTTTCAGTATTTAGTTTGTTTTCACTTGGGAAGTGTAGGAGATGGAGACTTGCTGGGTATCTGTAACAGTTGTGAAAGTTTGGAATTTAAGTGACGTTTGGAAAAACCTAGTTTGTCTAGCATTTTTAGAAAGAATTTACAGCCAGGCGGTGCTGGCGCACGCCTTTAATCCCAGCACTCGGGAGGCAGAGGCAGGCGGATCTTTGTGAGTTCGAGACCAGCCTGGTCTACAAGAGCTAGTTCCAGGACAGGCTCCAAAGCTACAGAGAAACCCTGTCTCAACCCCCCCACCCCAAAAAAAAAGAAAGAAAGAATTTACAGAATTTCTACAAGTGGGAGCTTTTGGTCATATGTTCTCATCTCAGAACATGAAGTTCTTGGTGTTGATTGTCCATGCAATCAGGCGACAGTTCTTAGCAGCTGGGGGGTCTCTGGGGACCCTTTCATTTTCCTTTTGAGCCCCCGTACCCTCTTTCCATGGACTTTCTGCAGGATAGCACACACCTGGACATCACACTGCAGCTGCTGTGGTGTTCTGTCACAGAAGAGCCCACTGGGAAGCAAATTGTGTTGTGTAAAATTATCAGCCATTAAGGCAGAACGTGGGTTTTGTAAAGTAGTAAATAGAATCATTTCTATTCCCTCAGGGTACAGTCATACAACCTTGGTGCGTTGTTTTGCTTTTTTTTTTTTTTCTTAGATAGGGTTTCTCTGTAGCTTTGGAGCTGTCCTGGAACTAGCTCTTGTAGACCAGACTGGCCTCAAACTCAAAGATCTGCCTGCCTCTGCTTCCCGAGTGCTGGGATTAAAGGTGTGCACCACCACCGCCCGGCATTGTTTTGATTCTTGATGCAAGTGAACACAAAGGGACCTTTTGTCAACCTGCAGCAGTGTTGTAGGTGGAGTCTCCAATCACGAAGCCGTTTCTTGAGTTCTGTCTCATGGAGAGGGGTGTCTGCCTTGGTTTCCCCATTTCTAAAGTGGAGTTGGTGAAATCTGTCTATATGTAGTCCTCTTATAGGGTTCTTCCAAAAGTGGAATGAGATGTAGCCACAGTAGTAAACTATAAAGAAAGAGTGTATATAAAGGCCAGGATTTCATGAGCAGGAAACATTCAACATAAATTGCTGTCTGGTGGTTATTCTTGGCTGAAAAGATCAAGAGTGTGCTTACGATAGTAAAGTAGAAGCTAAGAAATGTAGACAGACCCAGACTAGCAGGTAGTGGCTTCATACAGGTTGAGAAACAAGCTCAACTGTGGCTCAGGTCTGACTGCACGATCCTGGGAGCCAGGGTCTGGATAAAGAGAGATGTCTAGGAGACACCAGCTCCACCAGTGGTGACAGTAGCTGAAACTAGTGTGCAGAGGGCTGGGCAGGTTTTCAACACAGACCTGGGGGACGGGGTAAGAGGCCTGATTTTTGTTGGAGATTCAGCATTCCTAGGAATCTGCTATAATGGATGAGTGGTTTTGGTGTTTTGTTCCTTTAAGTCACACACCCTTTTTGATAGGGTTTCAAGTTATTTATGCAGTTAACATATATTGTGTACATTTTGTAGCACATTCTTAGATGAGGATTTTTTTAAATGAAACTTAAAACTTCAAAGTAAATAAAAGTTTTAAATATTTACTTCAGCACTTCAGTGACTACCTGATGGCCACTTTAGACTGGGAGAATAAAAGCATCTTGTTTGGGGAAGACAAGGTACTAAATGACCCTGTCTCGTGTCTCTGGGGTTCTCCCCCTTCTATCTAGTGCCTAGCTTTTCCACCCTGGGACAGTACAGTGGATCTCCGTCAAAACAGTCCCAGTGGAGATGCCTAAATACAGCCGTTGAAGCATCTCTGCTCTTGCCAACAAGTACTGTAGAAATGTCTAAAGACCATCATAACCTTTCTCAACACGAGTTACTATTTCCAGGAAGTAATATATAAATGCCTTGTATTAGTGGGAATAGTAGATTCTATAATATGTATATATATAATATAAACAAGTATAGAATGTATTCTAAAGATGCTGTTATCCTAGTAGCGTAAACTTCCTTTGTATTGATGGAGGCAAGCATCTTCACATTCACTGCCTTGTTTAATGTGTTGGACTGTCCTCGAGATAGAGCTGAGGGGGAGTTTGCTGCTCCTAGACAGTTCTTTGGAAGGCATCTGCTGGGTTGTCAAATGACTCCCTACTTGTCCCCTTCCTTTCACAAAATCTCTGGAGGGTAGCCCGTGTCTTCCTTCCTTCCTACATCCTTTTCTGCTCTAGCAAAAACAAAGCCCCGTACCATGAGCTGTCACAATTTAGAACTTGAGTGGATGCCTAAGAGATAACAGTGAGACATTGCATCTTCCCTGTAGTGTTTTTGGGGTGTTGGTCAACAAAGGTTTATTGAATTCATCTTCTGTGCAGAACATCTGCTGAAGACTTTGTGATTACAAACTTAAGTTTAATCTTCTTGTGTTTAGGGGACTTGGAGTCTGGTCTGTAGGGTATAGGGAACCATACTCAAGAGCAGAACAGGTTGAGCATCAGAGTCCACCAGGGTCTCTGTCTACCTTACTTGTTGTTTCAGGCTTCCTTGGAATGTCTTGTCCTGCTTGCAGGGTTCAGCCATGCAGGTAGCACCAGGAATGTGGCTGAGACTTGACTGTGCCCAGAAAGATAGCAGACTGGCTACTACAGAGGAGGTGACCTGCCAGAGCCATCTAATAGTGTCATAGAGAGCCAGGGTTTGGGTGAGTGTACTATCCTTGGTTCTCACTGTTACTTCCCACACTTAATGCTGGTCGGGAGACAATGTTGAGAGCACATTGTCTCATCTCTAAGAGTTGCAGGCAGCTCAGCAGAGAATTGTGGACACAGCACCTCCCCAAACCCTGCCCCTTCTTTAATGTCCCACTGGCTGCATGAAAAACAGGAATTTATGTAACAAGCCCTGCAGAGCAAACTTTTTTCCTGTTGAAGGAAGGGGGTAATTGTTGGCAAAGCTAGTGTACAGTTCTATTGCTCAGAGTGACCTAAAATGTCCTCAGAAAAATATGTAGTGTGATATTTTGATAAGTAAAGGATTGCTATGGCCAAAACAAAAGCAAAAAATAAGCCCACGCAGTTAGTAGGTACTCATCTGGAAGTTAGTGAACTGTTTTTAAGATTTTTTGAAGATTTCATTTTTACTATGTCTTCTTCAGTCCTGTTGAGAATGCCCCTCCCTCACATGTGCTTACCATGGTCTGGCAGGATCATCCTGGGCCTGGGTGTTATGGAGCTGCGCGCCCCCCCCCCCACTGTTAGTTGCAGGCAGTCAGGAAGCTGATCTCTGGGAAGATCTCCTCCCCATACTCCTTTGTTATTAACCAAATGTGACTGGACAGGAGTCAAGCTTCCTCTCTTCCAGAGGTTTCATCAGAGCTTATCTGTGTGTCTATTGTATTCAGAGAATGAAATTGTCATGATGGAATATTGTGCTAATGCCCAGACTTCCAGCATGTAGACGGCATTGCAGAATGAAGGTTTACAGAGCTGGCTGCTTTCCAATGCAGACTGCTGCTTTGAAGGAGGAATTGGGAATTTTGGTCACTAGTGTTGGTGGTCATGACAGCCAAAGCCAACTCAGGGTGATTAGGTGGGGGAGAGGATGACAGGGAGGATGGGGGCAGCAAGGATTTTGAAAATTATGGGATTGAGATACAACATGAAAGAAATGTATTCCTTAATCTCTCTGGGAGATGTTTGGAGTTCAACACCTGTCCCCTCATTAACAGGCCCTAGAGTTGGGAGAGATCCCAAGTAGGAGTATAGAATGAAGTCTGAGGAGAGAGAAAGAGAGAGAGAGACTGACTACCACTGCCACATACCTACATACCTACATATCTGCCTGGCATCCAACCAGAAAGCTCCTGTTAGACCATGTCTGATCTATCCTTGCCGTGCACCCTGGCAGAAGGACTTGACACACATAGCTGTTGTGTTGCAATCCTTGGGTGGAATGTAGTGCAGAATGCATTTTGAAATGTGGGTTTCTAAGCTCTCTCGGGCCTCTCTCTGACTTTTGTCTTTAGAAAGTAAGATTGCCACTACATTCCTTTTGTTTTCCTTTTCTTGTTGAGAAAAGACATGAATGTGTCAGGATCATGTGGAAGTTGCCCTGTATTGTTCTGCTCTGGTACAATGGTTGGCACGTGAGCACCTTCCTTCCCGGTCAACAGCATGAGGATGTGGGCATTGCGGCTGCCCCCTCGGGTGACCACAAATCTAGCTAGAGCCTTTTTGTGGTCCAAGAGGGGCCACAGAGTATTTGGGCAGCTAAGCCTTTCACTCAGTTGGCAGAGAAGGCCAAAAAGTGGGTAGCCATGTGCATAGCTCTGCTCTGAAGATTGTGAGCTACCCAGAGTCCTGTTCCTGGTTTTGGGCTTAGCTCTCTCAGGACCTAATCGGACTGCCAGATGAATAGTTAGCAACTGGGCTGGGGCAGAAAGCTTAAGTAATGAGGTACCTCCTTGAACTAAGTGTTTTCACTTCCCTGGATGGGTGTCACAGGCTCCTCCAAATTCAGAAGTCGCTCTGGGCTTTCCTTGTCTTCCTCTAAGGACTAAGGGACTGACCCGTTTATTCTCCCATGTGTGTGCAGTTTGCACATGTGTGCTGTGGGTATGTTTACCCCACTGAATAGGAGCAGAGGAGTGTCACTTAGGGTGCCCTCTTCACCCTCCTTCCTTTCACGTCTCTCTGGGAAAAGTGCGCCCTCTTTTACAGGTCCTGGAGTTGGTGGGTTTCCTGCTCCCTGTTAGAGAAGTTCTTGAATTTAAACGTTTCATTTTATGGCAAGTTAACTTTCTCAAGAGAATAACTATTTTCTTTATTTTTACTTGTCTGATACAAAGACTCAAGGTATAAATGAATTTAGGTCTTAATTATTTGGGTTTTTGTTTGTTTGTTGTTTTTTTGGAATGGGCCTCGTGAGGAAGCTCAGACTCACAGTCCTCCTGCCTTTTCCTCCCAAGTGGTTGCTGAATGTCTGTCTGGAATATGAATCCCAAGCAGGGAGGGATAGATCATGCTTTTCTCTCCCCATTCTGTGATCCTGTCCCAGTGATCTCACTTCGTAATGAAAAAAAAAATTGGAAAGGGCTTTGTTTTTTTGAGATAGGTTCAGAAACTACATATCAAAGAAATGTAGCTGATGTGTATAAAAGAAAATACAGTTGTGTTTAATTAATTGAAGACATAAGTGCTAATTATGTTTTTAAGAAAAATGCTATTTCTCGTACACAAGTTTGAGGTCCTTTATAGTGAGTTTATTTCTACTGTTGAGAGCCAGTGGTATGGCTCAGTTGGTGAGGCACCTGTGGCACAAGCCTAGCTTGTGACCTGCATTGATCCTCAGAACTCATGTAAAGGTGGCAGGTGAGAAGAGACTGTGAAGTTAACTTCTGCCCTCCACATACGTGTTCTGGCATAAGTACTGTGTGGTACATTTGCCCTCCTCACAAGTAAAGAACTGTTAGGCTACTTGTTGAACAGTATATTTTCCAAGTGGTGAGTGCCATCCTTCTAACATACTGTTTTGCTTTACAGAATTCAATTCGTCATAACCTGTCCCTTCACAGTAAGTTTATCCGTGTACAGAATGAAGGAACTGGAAAAAGTTCTTGGTGGATGCTCAACCCAGAAGGAGGCAAGAGTGGAAAATCCCCTCGGAGAAGAGCTGCGTCCATGGACAACAACAGTAAATTTGCTAAGAGCCGGGGTCGAGCTGCCAAGAAAAAAGCATCCCTCCAATCTGGGCAGGAGGGTCCCGGGGACAGCCCTGGGTCTCAGTTTTCTAAATGGCCTGCAAGTCCTGGGTCCCACAGCAATGATGATTTTGATAACTGGAGTACATTTCGTCCTCGAACCAGCTCAAATGCTAGCACGATCAGTGGGAGACTTTCTCCCATCATGACAGAACAGGATGACCTCGGAGATGGGGATGTGCATTCTCTGGTATATCCGCCTTCCGCTGCAAAGATGGCTTCTACTCTGCCCAGTCTGTCTGAAATCAGCAATCCTGAAAACATGGAAAACCTTTTGGATAATCTCAATCTTCTCTCATCCCCAACGTCTTTAACTGTATCAACCCAGTCTTCGCCTGGCAGCATGATGCAGCAGACACCTTGCTATTCGTTTGCACCGCCAAACACCAGTCTGAATTCACCCAGCCCAAACTACTCAAAGTACACATATGGCCAATCCAGCATGAGCTCCTTGCCCCAGATGCCTATGCAGACTCTGCAGGACAGCAAATCCAGTTATGGAGGATTGAACCAGTATAACTGTGCACCAGGACTCTTAAAAGAGTTGTTGACTTCTGACTCTCCTCCCCACAGTGACATCATGTCACCAGTTGATCCTGGAGTAGCCCAGCCCAACATTCGGGTCCTGGGCCAGAATGTGATGATGGGCCCTAATTCAGTCATGCCAGCCTATGGAAGCCAGGCATCTCATAACAAAATGATGAACCCCAGTTCCCACACCCACCCTGGACATTCACAGCAAACATCTTCAGTCAATGGACGTGCCCTGCCCCATGTGGTGAACACCATGCCTCACACACCTGCCATGAACCGCTTGACCCCTGTGAAGACACCGTTACAAGTGCCTCTGTCCCACCCCATGCAGATGAGTGCCCTGGGCGGCTACTCCTCTGTGAGCAGCTGCAATGGCTATGGGAGGATGGGTGTCCTCCACCAGGAGAAGCTCCCAAGTGACTTGGATGGAGTGCTCATTGAGCACTTGGACTGTGACATGGAGTCTATCATTCGGAACGACCTCATGGATGGAGATACCTTGGATTTTAACTTTGATAATGTGTTGCCCAACCAAAGCTTCCCGCACAGTGTCAAGACTACGACACACAGCTGGGTGTCAGGCTAAGAGTTAGTGAGCAGGTAAGTTCGTTCCCTCTGGTATCTAAAGGCCTTTTGAAAGAGGGACATAGTGCCCATGTCTTCATGGTTAGACTCTTTAAAAATAAAGACAGCGTCTTCTGTATCTGGACATCTCCACACACCTGGGCTGTGTGGTGCTGGGGCTCTAACCCAGGGCAGCACTCCGGCAGGACTACTCCCTGGGATCATGTTGGGCTTTTTTCCAGTGTCACCTAATTATGCATTGCCGGGAAGCATCTGTACCATCCACCACCACCATCCCAGCTTATCAGTTTTCCTTTTGAGGCTAAAATACAGTGCAGATTCCTTTGATAGCTTGTATTTTCTTTTCACTTGTTGATGGCTGCATTCTTTTTACCAGCTCTTGAATAAATGAACAAATTTGTTACAAATCAGATGTCAAAGGTCCCCCCTTTTTTTAATAATGAGAAATCTCCCTATTTAATGATGTTGGAGCTGTTTGAAAAAGCTGAAGATTCCCTCACCCCTAAGTGTGCCTGTTACTCTATTGGTTAAATACAATTGAATTGAATTTGACTGTATTTTCATTGTGTGTGTTTTCCCCTTAGGCTACGTTTAAAAGTGCTGCAGAGTGTCTGACAGATGGAACTGAGAGAAGCAGCCCAAAGATGCCCTTCACCCTCCTTTTAGTTTTCTTGGTTTTTAAAAAAAAAAAAAATCCCTTTTTTCCTTTCATCAGACTTGGCAGCAGAGACACTTTCCTGTACAGGATGTTTGCCCAGCGTTTGCAGGTTATGTGCTCCTGCAGATAAGGACTGTGCCATTGGGAACCATTACAATGACGTGCCAAACTCACTACACCGTGTAATTGCAGAAAAGACTTTCAGATCCTGGCGTGCTTTCAAGTTTTGTATATATGCAGTAGACACAGAATTGTATTTGTGTGTGTGTGTTTTTAATATCTACTTGGTCCAAGGAAAGTTTATACTCTTTTGTAATACTGTGATGGTCTCATGTCTTGATAAACTTTGCTTTGTACTACCTGTGTTCTGCGAAAGTGATGAATCATGAACTAAGATCTCCATTCTGCACCTCTGCTTGAATGACTTATCTTGCCACAGGATTCGTATGAGAAACAAGTAGCCTGTGATCAATCTGCTGAATAAATGGACTTGTGAAACTTTGGGGCAGAATAAGATTAAGTGCCAGCTTTGTACAGGTCTTTTCTATTACTTTTGTTGTTGTTTATTTTGTTATTTGCAAATTTGTACAAACACCTTAAAATGGTTCTAATTTCCAGATAAATGACTTTTGATGTTATTGTTAGGACTTGATCATTTTTGGAATAGATATTGAACTGTAATGTTTTCTTAAAACTAGAGTCTACTTTGTTACATTGTCTGCTTGTAAATTTGTGAAATCAAAGGTATTTGGGGGCAGCATTCATAATTTTCACTTTGTATTTCTAACTGGATTAGTACTAATTTTATACGTGCTTCACTGGTTTGTACACTTTGGGATGCTACCTGATGATGTTTCTGACTAATCCTAAATCATTGTAATTAGTACTTGCATACGCAATGTTTCTGGCCCTGTTTGAGCAGGAAAGTGATGTATATTTACAGATACTTTGTGTTTTGTATGTAGAAGGATTTAATATGTTTTTATGTGTGTATTTTAAGGAAATTTCACGTGCTTCTATTACCCAGTGAATTGTGTGCAGCACGTAGCAGCAAGTCTTGAGGTGGGTGTCCCATGTCACGTTCTTATAGCTGCTCCGGGGAGGCCCTTCCAAACAGATGCCCTGTGTCACATTGTCACAGTTCTCGAGGGGAGGCCACAGCAGATTGATGCCTTGTTCCTTCAGAGAAGCCAACTGTCTGTAGGCCAGGAAAGGAGAACTTCACCTAGAATGGCGTTCCTTTGTCTAGCTGGGGATTTCCTCATGATCTGAGCTCTTGGTTTTCATCCAGGTTGGAGGTGGTTTTATGGCTGTGTCCTGAAGAATCATGTCACTTCTCAGTCTCCATCCCTGTTCTCTGGCTCTAAACAGTGTACATCTAAGGAGGACGTTTGAAAACAGGACTTGAGTGATTTATGTAGTGCTTTGTATTCTTAACTACAGATAGTGGCTACCACATGGAATAGAACTAGTTAAAAATTGAGACAATAAACTCGAAAGCCAACCAGTATAAGTGTACATTTATTTTGAAATCTTAACTTAAGAATTTGAAAGGTGTTTTTGGCCTTGAGCAGCCTAACTTGTATTTCAAACATTAAACTTTAATACTTTCTCATTACCTGTAACTGACAGACCAGAATAATTGGTTTTGCCTCCCATTCCATCCATCAACATTTCCAAGTCCTGTTGAGTGCCCGAAGCTGCTACAAATTGAGGAATATGTGCACAGCAGCATCCCTCTTTGCCTTGAGAAGGCCTGGTTTCTGTGTACACAGCCCAAATCAGATCTGCTGGTTTTAACGTGTTACTTATCTCCCCTTTTGCTTAGTATTTCTTCTGTGCGCGTTAACAAGAAAACAGATGTTCCTGATCTTCACAGTTGGTCAGCTTTGTCATAAGCTTCCTGCTGGGACTTTTGTTTTGTGTTTTGTTTTTGACTACTGCACCTCTGATCATCATCTTGGTTCGGCACTCTAAAACAGGGCTCATTTTAGAAGCCTTAGTTCCTCCTGTCAGAGCCTCCTACAAATGGAGTAGAACTTAATGGTGTCAAAGAACTTAGGTCTCACTTTTCCTCTTTCCTGTGCCATTTCTTCATTGCAGAAAGAGCCTTTGCATTTAATCATTCAACACAGCGGCAACTACAACCGTAATAATCAGTGGTAGACTTGCGGACGTTGCTGAGTGACTTGGAGGTTTGTCTTCCTCCTGAAGCTGCATAAATCTCAGCCCCCAGCTTCCTTAAAGTTAAGATCGTAACGTGAATGAATCATGTGTAGTTTTCTGGGGTACAGTGAAGTCCAGGAAAGGCTTCGTGCCTCTTAAAAGCAAACATTATGTGGCCTCTGGGAGTCCTTTTCTGTACGAATGCTCACTTTCTAGAGTACCTGGAATATTACTGTACATGATTGCTTTGTGAAATGATTTCACCTATGCATCCTTGGTTGATTTATTTCCTTTGTTTTGTACTATTATTCAAAGCATATTGTATTATAGAGCTATTCGGATATTTTAAATATAAAGATGTATTGTTTCCATAATGTAGATGTATGGAATATATTTGGGTGATAAATGTATGACATGGAGAGTTCTGTTTGGACAAACTGAGTCTAAATTAATTACCAAATATGGTAAATCCTGGAATATAACAATAAGGGATAAAGACACTTAAAATGGAAGCAATTCCCCAAAGGTGTACAATTTGAACTTGTTCAACTGCTGAATATATGACAACCCCCCCCAAAAAATAACCACCTTGGAATTCTTAGTTAACATCTCTTAAAAAGTTAACTGATCTTAAGTGAAAATTGTCTCCGGCTTCAACTGGGGAGTGATTCAGTGTAATGTGCATCGTGGTTGATGCACACAGAGCAGCCTGGCCCTGCGGCCAGCGGTAGCCATGTAAGGTCCATCAGGATAGTCACACCCCTCCCACACGTTACCACTCTGAGTAACAGTGCAGATTCCATGTTCCTGTTCCGATACTATCTGAGAAGTGCCTGATGATGATGATGATGATGTACTTAAAGATACAAGAACAATCTTTACTATAATTGTATAAAGCCATAAATGTACATAAATAATCTTTAAGTGGCTTGGTGTGTTTCTTTCCTTAGTGTTTGAAAGAAGCTCTTGGTCAAGAATGTCTTTATGTAGCTACCAAAAAGCACTTGAATTAGACCTTGTCAATCCTGCTGTTGATGGTTTATTCAGATCTGGCATTTCCCTTGGAGGAAAGAGAGAACCATCCCCATACAGCCAAACCATAGTCCCTGATGTGAAGAAGTGCAATATAAAATTAACAGTCTAGAGCAATGGTTCTTAGTCTGTGGGACATGACCCCTTTGGAGATCAAATGACCCTTTCACAAGGGTTGCATATTAAATAGTTACTGTTGTGTGATGTTTTACTTTTTTGGCTTTTGGGGAGCCCACCACCCAGCTCCCAAATAAATCCCATATGAAGGCTTGCTTATTCTTAGTTATAAATGCCTGACCATAACTTGGCTTGTTTCTAGCCAGCTTTTCTTAGCTTAAATTATCCCCACTACCTTTTGCCTTGGCCTTTTATCTATCTTCTGTATGTCTTATTTTCTTTCTTACTCTGTAGGTGTCTGACCCTAGTCTCCTCTCTTTGGTCTCTTGTTCCCTCTTTCTTCTCTCCTTCCAGATTTTTCTCATACTCTCTGCCTGGCAGCCCCACCTATCCTTGCTCCTGCTTTGCTATTGGCTGTTCATCTCTTTATTAGGACCATCAGGTGCTTTAGACAGAGTAACACAGCTTCACAAAGTTAAACAAATGCAGCATAAACAAAAGTCACACACCTAAAAATATTCCCCAACAATTTATATTACAATAAATAACATCAGAATTATAGTTAGAAGTAGTAACAAAAATAATGTTATGGTTGGATATCACCGCAACATGATGAACTGTATTAAAGGGCCACAGCTTTAGGAAGGTTGAGAACCACTCACTTGCTCTACAGAGTATGGCAGGATGATGGCATAAACCTTTAATCTCAGCACTTGGGAGGCAGATGAATCTCTGAGTTACACACTAGCCTGATCAACATGGTGTGTTCCAGGATAGCCAGGACTACATATACCTTGCTCAAAAAACAGTCTATAGAGTTGGAATGCCTAGAACCTCATTTAGACTAGTAATTATAAGTGTGTATATAATCATAATACCAGACCAAAGACAGGATGGTCTGGGGAGATCAGGGTCCTGGTTGGAGTAACGTGAGGTGATGTGGCAGACGGCTTTCCAAGGCCAGGGATCCCAAGTACATACCTTGCCCAAAGAAGAGGATCTCAGTGGTTGCAGAGCAAAGGTGTTTCTATGTATTTGCTCTTCCAAAAATTGCCTAAGAAATGAGCTAAGGTTTCAACCAACATAGTAAATAAAGACTATAAGATTCTGGTTGTTTCCCACTCTACCAGACAAGCAAATGGATGAGTTAAAGAAATGGGGAATTCTCGTGGTATATGTTTAGACAGCAAAAGGTCAGTGTGGGGTTTCCCCCTATCTCACAGCAGAACCGTTTCTTCTAAAGTGTAGTAGCCGAAAGCCCAGTGTGTAGAACAGAAAACGAAACAATAATGAACCTTATCTAAACTGAGGCTCTTGTGCACATGAGTTTTGGAAGCTTTTGATCTGGACAAACGTAGGCCTCCTTGATTGGTGTAGCCTAACAGAACTCAGAAACCTGCCAGCTCCGTGTAACATTTAAGATGAGGCCCTAGGTAGAAATTTCTTGTTAAGTGGCAGGAGACAGCAGAATTTTCAACAGCACTTAGGTCCTGCTGTGGGTTAAGAGTTGACTGTAGAGTAGCTATCCTTGTGTGCCTAGGATTGCTCCTTGACCTGGGGACCAGCCACCCTACAGAACTCTGGTTCGGCTATAGTTTCTCCCTAGCCGAAATGACCTGTCACTGGTAGAGCTAGTTGATCTCACGGTAGTTGATAAGGTTGGGTTAGACAGGAGGGCTGAACTAGGATCTCTACTACATCACCTGCACACTGACCTTACACCGTCGGGCCTGTGGGCCTATAGCTGGGCTCCGATGATGTAGCAGGGCTGCATACACTTGTAATACAAGTAAAAACTACTGCAACCTCTAGTCAAGTGGTTTCCATTTCCCTCCCCTCTCCCCCGAATAATGAAAAACTAGAGATGGAACAACCCAAATAAAAGAAACAGGGCTTCGGTGATAACCTGTATACATGGACTGAAGGATGTTTTCAAGTTGACAAGCTGGGGAACGAGTGGAGGAGGAGAGGGAGAAGGTAGTATGTAGGAAGCCAGGCGTTAAAAGGGGCCACATCGTAAGAAGTGAAGGCCCCATGGCCCTTTAGCCCACAGTGCTGGGTCTGGAAGTTGGGAATTCTGTGAGATGGGGACCTTGTAGACCATGTAGCGCTTGGGCCTCCTGCCCTGCCGACTGCTGAGATTACAGGTTTGTGCCCTTATGCCTCGTGGGCTTCAGTGTCAGCTGAGAGGCTGTGCTGGTGCCAGAGGAAGTTCAGACTGAGGAAGCATTCCCACTGCCCCCAGATATTCCTCATGAACTCATACTGTTGGCGATTTTAAACCTTGAACTTGTTTATAGGGTTCACAGGCCCCAGCCAGGAGAGTCTTGAGTGCACTGGAAGCCACCAGCTGAAGGAATAGGTTTACATCCTCCAGGAAGAGAGGGCAACTTTGCAGTAGACTTGTTCCCTCTGGTGTTTGAGAGGCTTTGTTATATAGCACAGGCTAGCTTAGAAGCCATAATTCTGCTTTTGCCTCCTGGGCATTGGGGTTGCAGATGAGCCCTACTCAATCGGCCTTTGTAAGTCGTTTCCATAAGCTCTCCGACAGCAATGTGTAGTGTTACTCAGAAATTTTGTTGCTGAAATAAACTGAGAAGATTTTAGCTCAACAGTTTCAGAGAATTCCCTTCCTCCTGGCAAGGGAAATAGGATGGGTAAAAAGTAGAGGAGGGCTGGGTGGTGGTGGTGCACCCCTTTAATCCCAGGCAGAGGTGGGCTTATCTCTTGAGTTCAAGGCCAGCCTGGTCTACCTAGTGAGTTCCAAGACAGCTAGGACTGTTTCATAGAGAAACACTGTCTTGGAAAACAACAGCAACAACAAAAATGCCTGATTTTGCTAGCTTTCCCTTCCACTTTTATATATTTTATATATATATATATATTCCCCAGCTCCTGAGATGGTACTGCCCGTTCAGAGCACTCTTCTCCCTGCTAGCCCTGTAATGGCGCTCACAGACATAGCCAGAGAGGCATGCTTTACTGATGTTAGTTGATTCTAAATGTGCAGCTGCTCTTGTGTATGATGACAGAACCCCACCCAGACCATGGGCACGCCAGGCAGGAAGAAAGAGCTCTACCAGTGTGAGTGACTCTACCGCTCACAGCCAACCCTAAGTGATAGGAAATTCAGTCACATTGGTGGAGTTTAACCGTCGCTGTGTAAATAGATGCCATGTTGGGCTCTTAGAGTTGCTGGAGTTTCTGTGGTCTTGGGCTTGTTAGTTTACTGAAATTTCAGCCTGAATGAGTTGACCTTAGGTGAGCCAGCTGTTGAGAGTATGTTTTTTAGTAGACCATTTTAGACTAGAGTTCTCTAACTGATGAATTGAGACAGAGGTCTATTTGCACTAAAGTGCTTGACATCAGATACACCAGAGATGCCCGTTAATCTGGAAACACTTGGGACATCTACATAAAAGCAAAAAGTGTGATGCTTGGGTAGTGACTTTCTGCTGGTGGATAGGTGACTTGCCTCAAGTTTGATATGAGGGCTAACAAGGCTGAAGTGTCTTCCAGAGACTTCCTGTGTCAGGGAGAAAGACTGGATACTAATTGGCTTTATCTTAGGTCATGGTAGACTTCGGGGATTTGTTTCCTTAGTGAGCCCCGGGATGGCCTGCATCTCCCCACATTCTAAGTGGACAAGTTGACTGGTTCCTAGATTCATTCCCAGTGTTTTCTATGCTCTCGTTTGCTGCCTCCATCTTGAGAAAGGAATTGTGTAAACAATTTACCAGACCCATACTCAAGTAAAGTTAATTGGCTTATATTGTCTTGGGGACTCTAGAAGTACCAGTTACAAACTATAAACCTGTTACATCCAGTTATGAAGTACTGGTGTTTAATACCGGTAAAGTTCCTCACTGTGGGCCTGTGCTAGACATTCGGGGCCTCTTCAGCCCTCGCTGCAATCTAGAGTAGACTCATGGTCTCTATCCCTATATGACCTCTCCTGGTAGTTCTTCCATACAGTGGGAGACCAGGAGAAAAGGACTGATACAGGGTCACTGTGGGCTGTGGTGATCTGTGCACCTTCCCCAGAACAGATGGCTAACCTTGGAAACTTTGCATGCTCATTTTAAATAATTACCAACAATTCAATTGTATGTACTTACTATTAAACCACCTGTGATGTCAGCTGAGAAAGGACTGAGGTGAGTTTGGGACCAGCCTGGGCAACAATGTGGTCCTGCTTCCTACAACAAAAACCAATGAAAGGGGCTGGAGAGATGGCTCAGCGGTTAAGAGCGCTGACTGCTCTTCCAGAGGACCCAGGTTTAATTCCCAGCACCACATGGCAGCTCACAACTGTCTGAAAATCCAGTTCCAGGGGATCTGACACCTTCACACCAATGCACATAAAGTTAAATAAACCATAAGAAATATTTTTAACAACAACAACAAAAAAAAACCAATGATCTTTTGCCAAACTCAATTGGCTTGATAGAACTGACATTGAAGATATTGGTTATTTTTTAATTATTGCATGTCTTCTGTGTTGGTGTGTGTATAATAAGCACACAAATGTGGGCATGCCTGGTTCTGTAGATCAGGCCTTTAAGCCTTTACCAGCACACCACTGACTGGGAGTATGAAGGTATCGGGACCAGTGGTTTGGGTGGCACAGATGTGGGAGACTACAAAGAAGGGACTGAGAACCAGAGAGAGGATATAGAGCATGGTTGAGGCAGCAGGGAGATAACAGACCTCCATTACACATCAACAGGTCGAAGAACGCTAAGACTCTAAGTTTGTGTATTGTTGGCCAGTTAGATATCAAAAGCAGCCAAAGGGGTGGAAGGTATACCTTTCATGTACTAGAGCCTTTGGTTGGGGAGAAACTTGTGAGAAATTGCAGGTGAATGACTGACTGAGAAAGGTACAAGGTATAGTAGCTAGTTGATAAAAGTACCACACATGGCTTTACTGTGAAGGTGGGAGGGGAGGAAGTCTTTGGAATTGGAATATACAAAAGGATGCCAGTTCTGAAATGGGATTACTTCACTTCTTTTTTTTTTTAAATATTTATTTATTTATTATGTATACAGTATTCTGCCCACATATATCCCTATAGATCAGAAGAGGCACCATATCTCATTATAGATGGTTGTGAGCCACCATGTAGTTGCTGGGAATTGAACTCAGGACCTCTGGAAGAACAGCCAGTGCTCTTAACCTCTGAGCCATCTCTCCAGCCCCTTACTTCACTTCTTGCTGGAGTTACTGTGCTAATTAATAAATGAGTTAACTCCTGCCCCCATCACAATGACCTGAACCTCCAAAATTAGAATTGGCCAAACATTCTGGTATGCCCCAAACAGGCTGTTGACTGTATGTTCATCATATACACAAACAAAAACCACTTGTATTAAGGTCTTCCTAGAACCTCCACAAACAATGGGTGTGCTAGGAGACTCCATGGGATAGATGAAAAGTCGTACAAGTCCTACTAAGACATTGCTGTGGATTGGAGGGTTATTTGGAGAAGGAATGTTAGCCTGATACCTCAAGCCATGCTACGGTTTAAATGTTTGTGTGCCCTTTCTAAAGTCACAAGTTTGAATCCCTGCCCTCACTGTCACCACACTAGGAGGTGCAAGCTTTAAGAGGTCTTAGATCATGGTGATAATGGTGACAGAACCCTCAGAAATGGGATTTAGTTGATTTCGTGAGACCAGAATTTTATCTTTCTGTTTGTTGTTTCAGGACAGGAATTCTCAGTGTAGCCGTGGCTGTCCTGGAAGACAGGCTGACCTTGAACTCAGACATTCTCACGCCTCTGCCTCCCAAGTGCTGGGATCAAAGATGTGTGCCACCACCACCTAATGCAAATGTGTATCCACAAATTACATTGTGCGTGTGTGTGTGTGTGTGTGTGTGTGTGTGTGTGCCTTGGTTCTCTCCTACCATGTGGGTGTTAACAATCAAACTCTGGCTGTTGAGCTTGGCAGCAAGTATCTGAACCCTCTGGATCTTCTTGGCAGTCCCAAATTTGTATTTTTTATACCCCCCCCCCCAGCCTGTAGCATATAACAGCCCAAGTAGACAGGAAGTTATACCAAGGCTCTCCCTCTTTTTTCTACATCTGTTTCCACCATATCACAGCCATTCCTTCTTATGCTTCCGTCTTTCCGCATGCTAGAATTTCTCTTATCTGGACTGCTTTCCCCTCCCTCCCCTAGTAGTCAAGGTCTTGCCTTAACCAACCAAGCCCCTCAGAGGAGCTGAACAGGTAAGCTGGATGAGTACAGGACCTTTTCCAAATTGTAGCTGTATTTAGCTCTGGGTATATAGCAGCAAGCCTCAGAGGTAGCCCCAGGGCATCCTATCAAGTCAGGGCCGGGCCTAATGGACTGGGTCACACCCTGGCTCCCAGTGAGTCTATAGCAACTGCCAGTGCACTTGACCCTGGACACAGCCAAAGACATTCCTCTTTGGTGAGCCAGTCTGTGTCTGCCAACATTGCAGCAAATTAAACACAGAACAAGAAACCAGAACTATTTTGACAAGTCTGGAACTGCAATTTACTTCGTTCCACCAAGGAAAGAGCAAATTGGAAAGGAGGGGGACAACCAAAGATGGCCTGCCTAGAAGGGACCTTTGCCCATCTTCCAGCTAGCCACCTCCTTTGCCATATAGCTTGGCTTTCGTATCAAGGGCAACCGGCCTTCCGTTTGGCTCTCATCTCTAAAATTGCTATTGGCAATTTTTGGGCAGTGAGTGCCAGTTCATATGCTGCCTCTCAGGGTTTCTTTCTGCAGAAACAAGCTGTACTGTCCCTGGCCCAGTCACATCCTCCGGGTTAAAAAGAGGCAGGTGGCTACCCTTAATTGACTTGTTTTCGCGTTCCACCTGGGAAAGACAGAAACACTACCAATTTGTAGCTTTATTTTTTTTTTTAACATTTCTTTCATGTGAGAATATGCATATGAGTGTGCGCCATGGGTGTATCATCTTTATCTGCTGAGTCATCCTGCTGGCCCCATGTGTAATGTCTGCCCAGTGTTCTAGTCCCTGTACCTGTCTCCAGCCGAGAGAAGAAAAATAGAAAGATTTTTATTTTTTAAATATTTTAAATATTTGCAACATTTGGAAGTTCAAATATTGTTTTCGTATTTTAAAATGAAATATTTGGGGTAAAGGGATTGATTTTCCTTCACCAGGTTCCCCTTTAAAATCTACCCACTCCCACACAGGCACAGACACGTGGTAGTTACAAAGTTATGATGAAACATACCCCAGATAGAAAATTTCATTTATTCTTATAAACATATCCAAGACCTCAGAAGTTCTGAGAGGTTTATGGGCTATATTTTAAATCGGTATTATCTTTTAAGTTTCTAGTGCTTTCGACTCATTTGTGAAGGGGTGATTCTTCAATACCATAGCCACCTCCTTTGCCATATAGCAAAGTTGTCCTTGATACGAAAGCCAAGCTATATGGCAAAGGAGGTTCTATTAAGAGCATAGGTAAAGGTTTTCAAAACCCTGGGTGGAGCCGGCTAGAAGCACTCCAGCTGTCCAGAATCTCATATGATGACCCGAAAGTGCTTTTGTAGGAAAACAACAACCTGGGCAATTGTCCTTGGCTTTTGTAAGGCAATCGCATGATTAAAAACTAGATGGCTAGCAATAATTAATAATTCTGTTATCGCTCAGCTGCTGGCAGGGATAGAGTGAGCGAAGAAGACACGAAAACTGCTTACTTGGAGCCCTCAGCCACACCACTCTCAAACCTTCATGGAGCAAATGACTCCGTTTGTCATTCGTGAGTAACTATAAAAAGACTGGAGCGTTCCCAGGCTCTATATTCTGTGGTGTAATACTTTCAAAGTCTGTGTATTTTATTTGATTCCACAGTGTCTACAAATATACCCATCTTCCCGATATTGGACCTGAGTGTTGGCTAACTAGTGTAAACTTCATAAATAAAAATTCAGTCTTCTGGAGACAATGATCCCCTTTGCGGAATAGAATTTAATGTTCTTTGCCGGGCGGTGGTGGCGCATGCCTTTAATCCTAGCACTCGGGAGGCAGAGGCAGGTGGATCTCTGTGAGTTCAAGACCATCCTGGTCTACAGAGCTAGTTCCAGGACAGGCTCCAAAGCCACAGAGAAACCCTGTCTTGAAAAAAAAAACAAAACAAAACAAAAAAAACAAAAAAAGACTTTAATGTTCTTTGACGGCAAAAGTGTTTGCATCAGCCTGGGTCCCGAAGGTGCTGTTTGGACTTCCTTTTCCCAGTGGAATTCAGTGCTCTGTCGAAACACAGGGAGACAGCTACAGCTTGCTCAGGGAGGTCCTTCACCTTTGTAGATTTCACAAAAGGAATTCCACAAAAATGAAATATTTGCAAGCAAGGCTGGCCATTGGCCAGCAAAAACAAAGTAGACATTGGAATTGGATGTTTCTCTGCAAGATAGGCTGATGTCATTACTTTCCCAGGGCGGTCCCAAGAATTCAGTGAAAACCAATGGTAAAAAGCCAATGGGGGCTGGCAAGATGGCTCGGCGTAATAAGGCATTTGCCTGAAAGGACTAATAACTTGCATATATTCCCTAGAACCTCCATAAAGAGAGAAAGAGCCAACTCCTCAGTTGATCCCCATGTGCACAGGTACCTCATATGCACACACAGTAACAATGCGTAAAAGTTTCATAAGTGAATGGATTACTAGGGAAGACTTTTTCTTCAAAAGGCTTTCTGATTTTAGTGGCACTTTGCATTTGTTAAAGGGAACCAGGTTCTATTCCACGGTCCCCTCATCTTCCCTCTGAAATGAAAAGATTAGTTTGGACCCAATTACCCTGAACCACAGACAGTGAAACCCTGGCCCTAGGGTTTCATAAAGGGGACCCAGGACTCTGAGGAAACTGGAAATGATACAGGATGACTCACAGGACATGGGAGGATTCATAAAACTGCAAAATCAAGGGTACTGTCCCTAGACCTGTGGAATCACACTTTTGGATGGGAGCATGGTGGGACAGGTATCTCTATTGTATACCAGATGATTTTTGTGAACACTGAAGTTTCTGATCCAGGCAGAAATTCTGTAACTAATGTGTTCTATCATCTCATTTGTTTATCCATCTCTTCTTCCATTCCTCAGACAAGTAACTTGACTTACCCAGTGCCTGCTGTATACCAGGTCAGCAGCCACAGATTCTCTATGCACTGAGCCAGGTAGATACGTTCTGTATTCTTGTAGAGCTTGTGACCGTCCACTTCTCTTTGAATATGTGCTCCAGTTTGGCAGACAAAAAATGTTATGAGCTAGTCAGTTAAAATAGACTACTTGAACCAGGTGTGCGGAGGGCACATACTTGTAATCCCCACGCTCAGAAGGGAGACTGAAGCAGAAAGATGCAGTTTACAGCCAGCCTAGATTACATAGATCCCTTGTCTTTTAAAACAAAAAGAGAGAGGGAAGGAGGGAGGGACGGAGGAAGGGAGGGAGAGAGAGAGGGAAAAATTGGCCAGTTGAATTGAGTAAATACTGGGTTCTTACCTGATTGGTGGATTGGCCTCCAGCTTGTTAGGAGCGTCCCCAGCCGGGCCTGGAAAAGTGCCAGTCTGTAATGACGTCAGCAACACAGATAACGCTGTGAAGCAGTCCAAAAGCAGTCCGAACTGAGACAGGTGGCTGCGTGGCTGAGCTGAACACATCCAAATCTGAGGACAGCAACAGGGCCAGAATGTGAAGATTTTGTTTCTCGTCAGAAATGAACTCCCCTCCCCCTGCTTGTTCAAGGCTGCTCACCAATGTAAGATCTTCCAGGGAATGTAGCTGGGAAGAGCTTTGCTCATGTCTGGTTGAGACCCCTACCTAGCTCAGCCCTGTAGGAGCTGTCTGGGAAACACCCAACACTCTGAGATAGTAACACCCCTAGGTGGTGTGGTAAGCTGACTGCTACCACACACTAGCGAACGTTCTCAATCACTGGAAATTGCCTAGTTTTTTGTTTGTTTGTTTCTATTTTGTTTGTAAAGTGTGTCCCAAAGTAGGGTATAAATCAATCTTTCTTGTATAGTCAGAAACATATCCAATACAACCTGACCTTTTCTCATGACTCAGGGTCATCATTAGGAACATACGTGATTGAGCCCTTGGTGCCCAGCATGCTGGGAGCTGTTGAGGGGACCATCTTGTTGGAGTCTGTCCTCCTCCTCTCCTCACTTCTTCCCTCCCTCACTCTGTCCTTTCTTCTTTCCCTTCTGCTGCCTCCCTCTTCTGCTCCGTTTCTACCTCTTCTTTCTGCCTCCTCACTCCTTCCTTCCTGTCACTCGTTATTATTGGAAAATGGCATATGCATTTTGTTCTCATTGGTAATATATATTAACTGTACATGTTAATTGATTTCACTGTGAGGTTTATTATGGGAGATTTCAAACATAAACAAAAAAGAGAATAAACAGTACAATGAGAGGTTGGGGTGCAGCTCAGTGGTAGAGCATTTGCTTACATTCTAGAGGCCCTGAGTTCAATCTCCAAGGTCTCTCTCACACACACAGTGTAATGTAGACTCATCACAAAGGCTGAGTAATCACTGACTTGTAGCTAAACTTGATTCATATCTATTTACATTTAGCACTAGTTTGTCTTGAAGAAAGTGTGTAATTTCCCCTATAAGTACAGAGTCAAATGCAAGAAGTATTCTATAATATATAATGATTAAGGTGCTTCAAAGTGTTAGAGTATGTTTGCATATAAATTGCATACAATCAAATCTTTAAAACTCAAATATAGCATTGAGTCATTTGAACAACTGCAAATCAAGTTACATTATATTTTCCTTGGCCCTTCTCTGTGTCACTTTATTGTATCCTCACACAGCCTTTTGGGCCTTGACCTGACTGGGGACATCAAGGGAATGGAATAAAAACATACATGTGGACACATGGACAGAAAAGCTGGAATCAGGTGAACTGGACTCTCTAATGGAGAAGTCTCAGCACCACGGAAGCTCAATATGTCTTATATAGACTATATACATATATGCAATATATGTGCATATATATGTTGAACAGGGAGGCAGGGCTATTTCACACAGCTGGACAAGGAGGTGGGTTTATTCCATATAGATAAGCACAGAGGCAGGTTTAATTAATCTCAGTAGGAGCAGTCTCTACAGGGCCCAGTCCTCAAGCCATAATACGGGGTGTGGGGGAAAGAGCTGTGATGGATATTTTCCACACACATTCTCAGAATCTGCACATGGACCAGAGGAAAGCTTTGTGCTCTCTCTGAGCCTCATGAGCATCACTCTCTGGGCCAGGGAGCTTTGCCATTGCCATGGGGATAAAGCTTTGGAGTCCTTGCTCATGTCCACAATACAGTTCACACAAAGCTTCCTCTGCTCTCCACTTCCCCGTCAGTCAGTTACTGACAATCAAGCGCTGCTCTAACTTCAGCTTCTTTTCCACTTGTATGTCCTGTTTTACAAAGGGACTTTTAAGTATTTTGCCTATTTTAGAGATTGAGTTGTCTTTACATTTTAATCAAATTCTTTGAGACTTCCTGGCTGGAAGTCTGTCTGTAGACGAGGCTGGTCTAGAACTCAGAGATCTGCCTGCCTCTGCCTCCCAAGAGCTGGGACCAACGGTGTGCACCACCACTGCCCGATAAAGGAGGGCTCTTTATAAAAGAGAATAGATATTAGATGTTGAAATGTAGAGATAATAGATATATTATTTATATATTATACATATTCATATATAGGCGACTACATATTTCCTTTAAATATGCTACATATTTTCTTGACAGTGTCTTTTGGTTGGTTGGTTTGTTTGTTTTTGTTGTTGTTGAGACAGGCTCTCCCTATGCACCCCAGGCTGGTCTTGAACTGGTGTTTCTCCTGCCTCAGCCTTCTGAATGCCATAATTACAGGCTTGGACCACCATGCCTGACTTAGTCTCAGCTTTGCAAGAAAAGCTCAAAGTATTTTATGAATGGAGATGGTGGAAGCATGTGTTGCCATCCTCCCTCTCATGTGTGCTCTCCATGGCAACTGATCCATGAGGGTTATAAAATAGTGAGGGTTATAAAATAGTGGTTCTAGGCCGGACAGTGGTGGCGCACGCCTTTAATCCCAGCACTCGGGAGGCAGAGGCAGGCGGATCTCTGTGAGTTCGAGACCAGCCTGGTCTACAGAGTTAGTTCCAGGACAGGCTCCAAAGCCACAGAAAAACCCTGTCTCAGAAAAACAAACAAACAAACAAAAAATAGTGGTTCTAATCCTATCATTTCTTCCAGCTTCATCCATGGAAACCTCCCAGAAGCAGATTTTCCTGAAACAACAACCGGATGCCTGTGAACTCATTCAGTTTTGTTTGTTTGTTTTTTGAGACGAGGTTTCTCTATAGCTTTGGAGCCTGTCCTGGAACTTGCTCAGTAGACCAGGCTGGCCTCGAACTCCCAGAGATCCACCTGCCTCTGCCTCCCGAGTGCTGGGATTAAAGGCGTGCGCCATCACTGCCCAACCTCACCCGATTTTAATTAGCTTCGGGAATGCAGGTGATTTTGAAGCTCCTACTCTTGTTTTGCTTCTGTTGTGTGTAAGGTCTCTCTCGGTCTTCCCTGGGGCTGGGCTGTGGTATATCCACTACCATGTTACCAGGTGCTAACCCGAGTGCTCACTGAATCCACTCAGCAGATCCTCAGAGGTGACAATTTTACACTTACAGGCCCTCATGGCTTTTGTCCCAAGGTAGCTGGTCTAGCTTTGATCTTTTGTGTGGGTTTCTTCCAGGCTACTGTCTCCAGTGTGGATTCCAAGAAGAGACCCCCTTCTTCTTAAACTTCTTACAGTTGAAATAAATTTTTTTCAATTATCAAATGCCTTTCTCTGTGCAAAATAATAGGAAGCCAGGATAAACACTCAAATAATAGGATGTTGATTATTCCCATTAAAGTTGAAAGAGAAGGGCCATAGTTGGAGCATGAGTAATACCACGTCTCTTTGCTTACTGAGTCAAGCCAAAAGCTCAAACAGGCCATTTGCCCCTCGTGAAGGCTCCATTTCCTCCTCAGCAGAACAGGAGAGAAATAATGCAGGGTCATGACTTTGAGCCAACAAGTGTTTTCCTCTATAGGCTAACTGAAGACAGCTCTGGTAGCTATGGGAGTCATAACTGCTTCCAAATGAATGTGGTAGAGCAGCACCCTGGAGAACACACCCTGCCTGCGGAGAGTTCCCATCTTGCCTCCTTTGTGGCTTTACAGCTTTTAAGAGGAAGTGATCTAAGTGACTAGATATTTGAAGGAAATTATTAGGCAGAATACTTAAAATTGTCTCTGATTTAGAAGAAAGTGTTGAGGACTCAAAGAACTAATGAGTACATGCTACATAACAGCCCCTTTCCAGAGAAATGTGTGCAGGGGCGTGTACCAGCCAACTGGTTCCAAGACAGGTTTCCTGTTCTTTTTTGATGGCATAGGATGTGTGTCTATATATTTTTGTATTCTGCCTGTGTCCCTTGATTCTCTTCCATAAGAGTGTCTCTTAACCATCCAGCCATTTCTAAGTTTCTGTATATTCATTCAACCATAATTTTATTTCCCCTTCAAACCTCACTGAGGACTACTGTGGGCTTTTCTGAAGATATTGCTGTTTTTAGTGAACATTGCCCACCTCAGTTGTTTCAGCTGGAGATGTTGTTTAGCGTTGGAGTGGTTCTGTATCCCAGTGTAGTAGGGGACAGTCCCAACTTGGGCTTTTGTCTCATTGCAATTATGAAAAAGTACTTTATTTTTTAAATTATTCATTTATTATCAGTGGGCACACACCCACCACAGCATACTTGTGGTAGTCAGAGGACAACCTTACGGAACTGGTTCTCTCCTACCTCTATGTAGATTCTGGCGATGGAACACAGGTCTCTGGACAAACACCTTTACCTACTCAGCCATCTGTCCAGTTACCATCGTTTTCTTTCGTAAATGTCCTGGTTTAAATCACAGATCACTGGCACCCTCATTATACAAAACAGTTACCCTGGCCAGGCATGCTAATGGCAGCAGTAGGATCCAGGGAACAATGAGGATGGCAGTCCTCAGGCTGTTTAGATGGCTTCCTGGCTACTCCTAAATAAATAGATTGCTTTTATGAGGTCTCACAGCTGTCCCTCTCTGACAGGGAGAGCAACATTGTGAAAGACAGTCTGATCTTAGTCCACATATGACTTGAAATAACTAGGAAACATTGTTTTTCTTAATCTGGATCCACTCCATGCCACCTATTCCAAATTCTACCAGCCTGTCTCTGTGGATATGAGTTTATACCCTACAGCAGGAGGCTAGACATTTGTGACCTGATACAATATTCTAGAACCTTCTTCTAGCCACAAGAAAAATATATTAGGAGTCAATCCAGGCATGGTGGCACACATTAGTAATCCCAGGATCTGGGAAGCCGAGGCAGGAGGACCTCAACTAGTTAGAGGCCCTCTTGGGCTACAGAGTGCGTTCCAGGCCTCAGAAATATAGTGAAACCTTATCTCCAACAATTTTTTGTTTTTCAAAGATTAAAATGTATAGAAACATTATCACTTATGAGAATCAGCTAGGCTATGATAGAGTGTTAAGGACAGTCCAACTGAAAGACCAGGAAGACATGATTCCTACCTTCCAAAACTTTACAACAAGGACTGGAAGTGTAGTATGGCAGAAGTTCATTGAGTCAACCCTTAGTTCTGCAAAAAGGAAAAGGGAAAGATTAAAAGCTCCTAATTAAATTGCCGCTGACAAGGTAAGGCTCTAGTGGAAAGCAGTAGACTAATCAGAGCAACTGTTAATCCCATAGATGGAGAACAAAGACCCCTGACCCAAAACATGGCCAGATTAATTAAAGCAAGCTTTATTCATGTAATGGACTGCCTTCTCCTAAGGTGAGGTTCAAGATACCAACCCTGGACATGGGGAAGAGAAGGGTTTTTATAGCTAGGAGTAGGGGTTTCCAAATGGGGATTTGGCTGGCAAAGAGGCGGGGTTGCAGAAGCAGGTCATAAGCATAATAGGCTGCTCGTAACAGCCTCCTGAAACAAAGGCATGATGGTAATCTCCTGAAACAAAGGCATGATGGTAATCTCCTGAAACAGGCAGTACAGAACAATTTGTAGTTAAGGCCTCAGGTGGGGCATAGCCCAGTTCTTGAGAAACGGATGTAATCATAAAGAGGAACGAATCTAGTTTGGGTTTTTTGTTGTTGTTGTTTGTTTGTTTGTCGTTTGTTTGTTTATATGATGGCTTTCAAGCCCCAAATGGAGGCAGGCTGGTTTTTCATTCCCCCCTTGTCTTATGTGTCCTTGTCCCATTCTTGATAGGGTCTTAGCATTTTTTTTTTTTAAATCTGGGGGAAAACAAGATTTGTAATGCATCAAAAGATGCATGGCCCATTCATAAATTATATCTGTTTTTGTTTACTAGAATGAACAAATCTCTATTTTGTCTTTTTTTATTAGAGACTTTCCTTTTCATCTAATATTTCAGCCTTCTGTTGAGGATAAGGGGCAATGTACTTTCTTCTGTAGCTACTTCTCACCTGAAATTAGGATACCATTGCCAGGGCCCAGAAAGGCCAGAATGTTAGTTAAAGACTGGGAGGGAGCCGGGCGGTGGTGGCACACGCCTTTAATCCCAGCACTCAGGAGGCAGAGGCAGGCGGATCTCTGTGAGTTCGAGGCCAGCCTGGTCTACAAGAGCTAGTTCCAGGACAGTCTCCAAAGCCACAGAGAAACCCTGTCTCAAAAAACCAAAAAAAAAAAAAAAAAAAAAAAAAAAAAAAAAAAAAAAAAAAAAAAAAAAAAAAGACGGGGAGGGAATCTGGACAGTGGGGTGTTCATCAGAAGCAAATTGCTTGCTGACCCAGCAGAAGAGACAGAGAGCAATCACATCAACTAGACTTGTTTACATCAGCTTTTAGCCCTGAGCTTCTTGGTTTTATAGGAATATCTGGGGCTGACATGGTATAGATCACCTTTGGAACAGTTTATAGTCTGCAGCTGATTTCTCGATAGTGTCCACAAGCGGAGTGGAACTCTGACAAGACAGATATAACTTAAGAAAAACTTTTTTTATATCTGGAGCGTCCCCCCTCAGGAATAGGCAATAGACAGGGGAGCTTAGACTGTTGATTGACAGGAGAACTTTACCTATAGTCTGTTTGACCTGTGAGAAATGAATCTAAATCTTAGGACTTTTTCAACTCCCTGAATCTTACATTACCATTGTTTGTAATCTGTACTGAAATACACATTGTAGAAAGGGAAGTTAAGTGATATCTGTAAAACAACTAGAGTAGACTCACACCTTTGAGTCATAGCAGAAACTGTGGCTTCAGCTTAAAAAGCATGAACATTCTTTTCTCTCTTCAGAGAGCTGGATATATCAATTGGACAGAAATGTTTTTAGCATGATAAGAAGCATGTTTAAGTCTATTTTAAAGCATATTTAGAAGGACAACCAGAGATAATTTAAAAACATGAGCTTGTGACTGATAATAGTAGATAATAGTTTACCAGCTTAACAGAACTCCATTGATCAATGTTAAAAATTCAAACTTTTGAAATCTTAATATAGCAATGACATAGCAAGAAGAAAATAAATTTGAAATAGTTTTGTATCTTAATAACTAATACACTTAGGTTTTCAAATATATCTTAAAGGGTTTTTTGGACCTTTATAACTTATTTAAGCTTTTATATCTTTAGATCTTTTTGTTGTTGTTGTTTTGCTTTTTTTGTTTGGTTTGGTTTTTTTGTTTTGTTTTGTGTTTTTGAGATAAGGTTTCTCTGTAGCTTTGGTGCCTATCCTGGAAACTTGCTCTTAAAAACCAGGCTGGCCTCAAACTCACAGAGATCCGCATGCCTCTGCCTCCTAAGTACTGGGATTAAGGGCATGCACCACCACAGCCCGGCCCTTTAGATCTTTTTTATCCAATCATTTGTCATGAGACATAATGAATGGTTGATTACTGAGAGCAGTTATAGTAAAGCAACTTCCTTTAAATAAAAGAATAATAAAAAGGTTTTTTTTGTTTTTGGTTTTTTGAGACAGGTTTTTTTTTGTTTGTTTGTTTGTTTTTGGTTTTTGGTTTTTCGAGACAGGGTTTCTCTGTAGCTTTGGAGCCTGTCCTGGAACTAGCTGTTGTAGACCAGGTTGGCCTCGAACTCACAGAGATCCGCCTGCCTCTGGCTCCCGAGTGCTGGGATTAAAGGCGTGCGCCACCACCACCTGGCAAATTGAAGCTCTTTTAATATTAGAATAAAGCTTTAAAGCTTTTCTTCTTCCTCTGTCGTACTGTTGGGTACCTGTGTTGGGAGACTGGCAACTTTACTTCCCTGGTCCTTTCACAGTGTACCATTGCAGAATCACAACTTCATGTATGATCAATGATCAAAATAGCGAATCCTTAACAAAGTCAGCAAAGACAAGCCTAGACATCCATTCTTAAGTCCATCTCTGTTAGCCTGAGAGACCTTAGGTAAGGAGAGACATTCTACAGACTCTATCAGACTTCTTAGGTCATTGTCCTGTTGCATCTTGATACGGGAACATGCCAGTTTCTGGTATTTAGTGTTTGGTGTTTAAATAGTCATGGCCCTAACTTTGTCTTCCAGTGATTCTACTGAGTGCTTGGGATTCCAGTGTAGCCTTGAGCCTTTCTCAGGGTGAACCTTTAAATATAAAAAAATGTTTTTAGTTGACATGTTTCAATTAACCAGAACAGTTAGCCAGATGTGGAGCTACAGGAATTAAAAAGAAAGGTTAATACATTTGGAGACTTTCCCAGAATTATGGGCTTTGATGGATTAGATCTTTGTTTTCCTTTTGGCTGGTGGTGCTGTCTACGTGCTGCGTTTTATAGGCTGAATGGCAAGATTACCTATGTATAAGTTTCTAAGTTATCTGTGCTATAAATTTTAAGTCAGCTTTTGTTACAGATTCTACAGATTTTTAACCATACCCAATAAACTTGTAAATCTGGAGGTATAGAAAATTAATAGTCATAAATCTTGAGATAAGGTTTATATATTAGCAAAAGTTTTAGGCAGCTAAATGAAACCAACAGTCTAATGTTTTTAGCTGTTCTACCTTTTTTTTTTTCTTCTTCCTCTGTCGTACTGTTGGGTGGATCACCTGATATAGGATAGACACTTTCCAACTCCAGAGCCAGCTTTTCTTTTCCTTCCTTCCTTCCTTTCTTTCCTTCCTTCCTTCCTTCCTTTCTTTCTTTTTTTTTGAGACAGCATTTCTCTGTAGCTTTGGATCCTGTTCTGGAACTAGCTCTTATAGACAAACTCGCCTTGAATTCACAGAGATCCGCCTGCCTCTGCCTCCTGAGTGCTGGGATTAAAGGCATTTGCCACCACTGCCCGGTGTGAGCCAACTTTTCAATACAGCAGAGCAGCATAAAACAATATTTCAGCATTATCCATACTCAGAAGACATTTGAATCTCTGCTAAAACCGAATCTAGTGGCAAAAAAAAAAAAAAAAAGCTCAGATAAGAAGTTTTGATCCCTGACTATCAAAGTAGCCTTGGCAAGGAGCAGTAACGGATTTGGGTCTGGGTTGGGGGACATGCACCAAGCAGCCCAGAGTGGCATGCTGGACGGGCTATCTGCATCGCCCTAGCCCAGCAGCACGAGAGTGGTGGCAGCCAGAGCTCACCACCCAAGTCCACCTATAACTGGAGAAGATAAATGGGGACACAGAAACACATACACGAGACAGAGGTGGCAAAAGCAAACCAATAAAGAGAACACCGGCTGGAGGACCGTGCCGCTTACTAGTCTTTTCACCCATGTTGTTTGTCTTTTTCAGTCCCCTTGAGTCAGACACAAAGGCAGACAAGGCCCAGAGCAAAATTAACAACAGGGACAAAGACAACAATTGGGGTCAATTAGAGATGGGCCAGTTTAACCAAGAGTTTTTAACAAATAGGAGGCCTTTTCTTAACCGCCGCCCTGTATAACCCAGGCACCAGCAACCCACCTTAAGCTTTCTAAGTGTTGGATCTCTCCACCCCCACCCCTCAGTTCAATTAGGCCAGGCCTAGCCAATGTCCATCTCAGCTCCCAGTGACACTGGACATCCTGCATTGGACCTGTCCAGTCTCTTATCTCCCGGTATCGAGGAATGCCCTCAGAATTCTGCAGCCTTGTTCTAGGCATTGAAACCCTGCCAGTGGGCACCCAGGTGCTGAATCTCTGAGTTTTGTCTTGGCTCCCAGTCTCATTAGGGCATCCCCAGCGTCCCATTGTGGGTCAGGAAAAGAACTGGTGGCTCTGACTGAATTCCCAGGTAACCAGATGGGCAATATGCCATCTTGCTTATTGACCTGGATAGCAGACTATGTGCCTCGTCAGAGCCCCCCCCCCCATGTCCCCAGACCAGGATCCCACAGAACTACATGTCACAGAGAGTATCTATGACTCACCAGAGGAGGACGCTGTAAATGGGTGGTTACTGGTTTCTTTTGCCATCACTCAGACAGTCTGCCTAATTAAAGGTATACCCCAGGGCCTTGAACTTTCTCCAAGGTACGCTTTCCCTTGGGAGCAGCTCTTCAGTCCCTGAGGAAGAGAGGGAAAGATCTGACTTCTGAATTTGGGTTGTGGGGTCTTGATCTTTCTGGGGTCTCCAAATGTTAATCCCAGTGCTGTGAAGAGAAAAATCACTGATACAAATCATGGCCAAATAAACTAAAGCAAGCTTTATTTGTGTATATGGCTGCCTCCCCCTAAGATGGAGTTCAAGAGATCAGCATTGGACATGGGGAAGATAGGGTTTTTATAGTTTAGGATGAGGGGGTTTCCAAATGGGGGGGCAGGAAGTAGGTGGGGTTATAGAAACATAGCATAAGTTGGTCATAACTGCCTGAAACAAAGATATGGCAGCAAGGTGGTCATCACAGCTTTTTGAAACAAAGGCATGGTACAGGCAGCATAGAACCATTTGTAGTTAAGGTTACAGGTAGGGCATATCCCACTCCTTGAGAAACAGATTTAGTCATAAACCGAATGAACCTAGTTTGTTTTTATTGTAAGATGACTTTCAAGCCCAAGATGGAGGCAGGCTGGTTTATACCAACAAATGATGATAGCAATTGTATTTAATGTCATTTGTGTCATTTACTACACTTTATGTAAATGTATGTATACTTTATGTATAATTCATATACCAATATATAATCTGTAATTTAATATAAATAACTATATTTTCTGTTATGAAATATATAGATACATTATGGTTTTTAATTTTTGTTTTTGTTTTGAGAGAGTGCCTCAGACTGCCCAAGCTGGCCTCAGACTCTTTTGTATAGTCAAGGATAAGCTTGAACCCTTGATCTCCTGCCTCTACTTCCCAAATCCATGGCTAGTCTAGAACTCACTATATAGACCAGAATGGTCTCAAACTCATTGCATTTCTCCTGCCTTAGCCCACTGAGTGCTAGGATTGCAGATGTGTTCCATCCTGCCTGCATATTTTTTAAATAATTCCATTGACTTCACACTGAGAGGTATAGATGACTTAAATAAATAAATGTGAACAACTCTTTTTTACAGCAAAAATCTGTTGAAAAGATAAATATCTGCGCATAGTGGTGCACGCCTTTAATCTCAGCACTTGGGAGGCAGAGGCAGGCAGATCTCTAAATTTGAGGCCATCCTTGTCTATAAAGCAAGCTACAGGACTACCCAGAGAATTATATGTGACCAACTTTAGAATATCCTAGCAATTCTGTAGGAAGAACCACTGCTGACCTAGGTAATCAATTCCGAGGTGAAAGTTCAGGGAGAAACAGTGTTTGTGTACCTTGAAGGCATCTTTCCCAGAAGACTTTCTTTTTTTTTCTTGAGACAGGGTTTCTCTGTAGCTTTGGAGCCTGTCCTGGAACTAGCTCTTGCAGACCTCGAGGCTGGCCTCGAACTCACAGAGATCTGTCTGCCTCTGCCTCCCAAGTGCTGGGATTAAAGGCGTGTGCCACCACCACACACACCCCTCCCCCCCACCAGAAGACTTTCTATCAGCAAAAAGGAAGATAATGAGACAACTGAGGAGCATCTTGGCAGATAACATCTTGACTCTGTGGTTGACATTACCATCAATGGCAATAAGATGCATGGGTCTCGGGTGCCCTTGATGTGATGTGCAGAGAGAAGCCAGGCTCCATAATGGCCTTGCCTAAACCTGACGGTGAGAAAACATCACACACCCACATTAAGAAATGTTCTACACAATACTCAGCTGATGTACTTCCAGAATGTCAATATACTAGTGAAGGACAGGCAAGTCTCCCAACTGGAGGAGACTAATGAGCTGTGGGAGGGTCACTAAGGCAAGGAGGGGTCCTGGACGGCCCTGGAGCTCTTTCTGTAGACCAGGCTGGCCTCACACTCACAGAGATCCGCCTGCTTGGACTAAAGTGCTTGGATTAAAGGCGTGCGCCACTACTGCCTGGCAGACTGGACCTTTTTATGTCTTTTTAAAAATGTTTTATTACACTTCTGTATTTACTTTGCGTGTGTGTCTGTATATGTGTCTCGTGTGTGTGTGTGTGTGCAGGCACTTTGTTTTTGTTGTTATTTGTGTGTGTGTGGTGCGTGTGCCTACCATAACCCATGTATACCATAGCCCATGGATGGAGGCCAGAGACCTGTCAGGAGTTGGTGTTGACCTTCCTTCTTGCTGAAACAGGGTCTCCTTGTTATTTCTGCCACACCAGCTACTCCCAGTTAGCTGACCTATGAGTTTCAAGGCAGTTCTTTCTCTGCTTCCCATATTGCCTTAGGCATGTTGGCATTATAGATGCATGTCACTTCATCCAGCTTTGTCACATGGGCTCTGGGAACTGAACTTAGGTCACGTCACTTTCATGTAGTGAGTCATCTTGCCAGATGTGGACTGGCTCTTGAAACAGAAACAGAAAAAGGCAGGGGGAATGGACAGGGGACAAAAAGAACATCAGAAAAATTCAAATAAAGATTGTATTTTTGTAGCAATATGATATAAATATTAAATTTCTGATTTTGATTATTATACTATGATTGTATAAGCCTCTGGTATTATAGGAAACTGAAGAGCAGTTAAATTAAAATTCTACCTCTTTTATAACTCTTTTGAATATTTACTTAGCTCAGAATAATAGAAGGCAATACACACACATACACACAAGCAACCTGAGAACTCAGACTGAGATATAAATGCCGCAACAGGTCTGAAAGTAAAGTGAATTCTACTTACATAGCTCCTCCTGACTTAGGTGGTGGGTGTTGTAGGAGGCCACTTGTTCGTTTCCCCGCTGCCCAGGCTCCCAAAATAATCACACAGAAACTATATTATTTAAATCACTGCTTGGCCAATCACTTAAGTGTATTGCTAGCTAGCTCTTTTATCTTTGGTTAACCCATTTCTATTATTTTATATTTTACCACAAGGCTCGTGGCCTAAGGGCAAGGTTCTGGTTGGCAGCTTGTATTTTTCTCCTCTGGCGGCTCCATGGTATCTCTTGGCTCTGCCTTCTTCCATTCCAGCATTCAGTTTAGTCCTCCCTCCCCCCTCCTGCCTAGCTCTGTTCTGCCCTGTTAGAGGTCCAAAGCAGTTTTTTTTTTTTATTAGTCAATGGTAATCACAGCATACAGACAGGAATCCCACATCAGGTGGGCAGGATAAAGTACCCCCAAAATGAGATATGGACCTAAAGTCAGTCACAGGGGATCAAGTATCTCATTTGATGGCATCTGAAAAGGCTCATTTGATGGCATCTGAAAAGCTGGAGGCATTTGCTTCCCAGGATAGGAATAGGTAAGTACAGCATTTGAAGTAGATGGTGTCTAAGATCTGGCCACATTGAGAATAGGAAAGACCAAAAGAAGAATAAACAGGCAAGTTTGGCTGGAGGGCCAAGGCCTGAATGGAGCAGAGGAGGCTAAGGGGAAGTAGATCACCAGGCAAACTTAACGAGAACCCCTTGGTTGAGCATTCCAGGGCAGGCTCATCCACTGAAGTAATCAGGGGTGCTGAGTTTGAATCTGTTCCTACTAGCTCAAAAGCTACCCAAGGTATGCATCTCAATTAGGGTATTCAAAGGCCTTTGTGGATCCTGGTGTGGTATACTTAGAATACCAGGACTTTGAAGTGAGGTAGGAGGATGGCTGTAAGTTCCAGGCAAGCCTGTGCTACCTAGTGAGTTTCAGGCCAACGTTAGGTAGGCTAAATAAATAACAAAAAAGAGACTTCATAGGAGCTGAGTGAAGGAGGCAGAGAGGCAGACAGAAGACTCCCATTCCACATTCCTTGTCCCTGGGCCACTAAACCTGGCCTCAGCTCTCTTCCGGCCTCAGCTCTCTGCCCCATGTCTCTCTTGCCGAAGGATGACTTCTTTTTCAACAAGGAACTGTATCTCCTCAGCGAAAAATACTCCTGCTCAGACAGACTCTCAGTTCCTGGGAAAGGGTTCATTGGCTCCACTGGGTCTCCAGATCCTGGGTTGCTTGAGCAAGCCAGGTGACCTTGAATGTTGAGAGTGCCCTTGGGAACATGTGATGCTCAGCCAGCTTTCTGTCTCTCCAAATGGAAATGCTGGCTTGAGAGCTTCTGCAGATGTTGGAAAAGCAAGTCAGATTAGGGGTGAGTATTCCTCTAAATCACCGGTGTGCTTGATTCTTATGTCATGGCTAGACAGCCCCCACCAAGTCTGTTTGCTGTCCCTTCACTTTTGCTTCTGAGTTGTGTCCAGAAATTTGTGGAACTTCTGACTCATAGCAAGTGACTGTGGCCTTTTTTGCAGAAAGTGATGACCCTGGGGGTGGGGCAGATGTGACCTAGGTTAAGGGTAGTGACATGGCTCGAAGGGATGACAGGCTCAACTTGGACTTTATGTGTGATGGAAACTGTAACACATGGTTCTTGGGAGCAGTCCCATGCTGGAGGGAGGACACCTGGCTCTGCTTGGGTTGAATCAGCCTGGAAGCGGCTGGAAAGCTTAGCAGCCGTGGGGCGTACCAGGCACCTGAGGGGCTTTAGTCTTAGGTTAACCCTGGATATCTTGAGACTAGAACTCTGGCTTTATGGAATTTCAGCAATGGGCCATGTAGCTTGTAAAAGAGGCTCTTATGCTTTCTGAATTTGGGGATCTGATGGCTTGACTCAGAGTAGACCTTCCATTCATTCATGTTCCAAAGAGACGGACTTTAGGTGAATGGCCATATTGTTCTGGGAAGCGACCACTAGAGGCCAAAGAAATCCCCCAGTCACATTTTGGAAGCCTCCGATTTCCCAGGGTCCTACTGAGTACTCCAGGGTGGCACGTGTCAGCTAAAAGAGAGGGGGAGCTGCATCTGCATCGAGGGCTCGGCTGTACCTGCCTCTGGGAACGCATGGATTAATGAAGTTACAAGGACTGGATGAGACCTAGCTGGTCCTGTCCCGTCCTACATGTGGTCCCTGGGCCAGTCTATGTCCCAGGTTGGGGCCGGCTGTTTACAAGAGTTGAATCTGGACCCAGTGTTAAAGCTTGGCTTAGTCACTCCACGGTTATATAACCTTGGGCAACTGCCTTCGCCAGTCGGAACTTTTCTTTGCTTGTTGACAGAGTGGGATAAGAATACCTTGTTTTCCAGATTGCCCTGGGCATGAAGCAGCCCAGTGTCTGGGAGCCCTGGCTGTGAGAGTCCAGTGTCAGGAAGTTCCCAACACCACAGCTGTCGCTCCTTCCTCCACAAAGCCGTCCCTGCTCGGTCTTTGTGTCTAGGAGAGGTGGTGGAGGATGTGGATGGCCAAGACTTGATTTCTGTCTGACTGGCCCTTCCTTCCTTGATGCCGCCTCAGCTCTGAAAGGTGACAGGGGCCAGGAGTACAGGCTCTCAGAGGTGGCCACAGTCCTGTGGAGTTCTTTTAAACATTGTTGCCATTTCAGGATCATCAATGGAAAATTCTGTTTGTTAGACCCGTGCCCTGCCAGGTCATCCACAGCACATTGTTTTTTTGCTGGTGAAACAGACCACAAGGCTCATGTCTAACTCACTCTCCCAAACGCCCGTGGGTTTAGAAACAATCAGAGCCATGTTTTAGTTAGCATCGCAGTGCAGGGCATGGTATGAAAGGTGTTGTCTTGGAGATGGAGAGGTGGTCCAGCAGGAAGAACAGTGGCTACCCTTTCAGATGACTGCCAGTTCTAGCACCCAGAAAGTGACTCACAACCATCTGTAACTTCAGCTCCAAGGCCTTCAACACCCTCTTTTGACCTCTCTGGGCATCAGGCATGCATGTGGTGCACATAAATGCATGCAGGCAAAACACTTATACATGTTAAATTAAAATCTAGTGGGTTTTAAAAGGTGTGTCTCTTATTTCATCCCTGCATCTACCCTGTAAGGAAGATTTTGTAATCTAGAGGCAGAGGGAGGTGGATCTCTGTGAGTTTGAGGCCAACCTGGTCAACAGAGCAAGATCTAGGCTCACCAGAATGACCTAGTGAGACCTTACCTCAAATTTTTAAATATAAATTTAATCTGTATAATATGTTAGTGCCTGTATATACATGTATGTGCATGTATGTACATGTATATACATGTATGTGCATGTATGTGCACTTGGCCTTAAACTCTTAGCCTCTGGTTCAGACTCTATAGGAACTGGTACAACAGACATGTATAACCATCCTACTGGCAGTTTTAGTGAACGAAACCTCTTTTAAGTGCTTTTAAATTTTAATTTATTTAATGCAAATTAATTGTTTAAAAATTTTAAACTGTTTTTAAATTTTTTAATCACCTTAATATTTTTGTTAAAAATGATTTTAAATGTATACGTATTTTGCTTGCATGTATGTATGTGCACCATGTACATGCCCCATGCCCGAGGAGGCATCGGAGTCCCCAGAATTGGAGTTAGAGACAGTTGTGACCTGTCATGTAGGCGCTAGGAGTCAAACCTGGATCCTCCACAAGAACAGCCAGTGCTCTCAACCACTGAGCCATTTCACCAACTCTGAAAAAGGGAAGTTCATATAAAATGCATGATCGTGCATACTCTTACTCAAATTCAAGACAGTTGGATTTAGTTTAATTGCTTTTGCATTTCTGTTTCCTTCCTGTACTTTAAATCTTTTGTTCCTTTTTAAAAAAAAATATTTATCTATTATGTATACAATATTCTGTCTGTGTGTATGCCTGCAGGCCAGAAGAGGGCACCAGACCCCATTACAGATGGTTGTGAGTCACCATGTGGTTGCTGGGAATTGAACTCAGGACCTTTGGAAGAGCAGGCAATGCTCTTAACCTCTGAGCCATCTCTCCAGCCCTCCCTTTTTTTTTTTTTCAATAACATAAATTTCATTTCTTTATTTGTGTATTGGGAGAGGAGCTGTGCTGGGAGTCAGTTCTCTCCTTCCAGCGTGTGGTCCTGGGGACTGGACACAGGCTATTTATTTGTCAGGCTTGGTGACAAGTGCCTTTACTGGCTGAGCCATCATGACAGCCTGAACCTTCTTATTTTCGGTCTCTGATCCACAAAGAAACCCTGGCTTGGAAACGAACGAACGAACAACAACAAAATGAAATGACGAGAGCTGAGCGTGCAGCCGACTGCCTGAGCCTGAGGGCTGCTTAAAGAGCACTTCCGCTGCATGAGATCAGGAATCTCCCTCCGCCAGGCGGTGGTGGCGCACGCCTTTAATCCCAGCACTCGGGAGGCAGAGGCAGGAGGATCTCTGTGAGTTCGAGACCAGCTTGGTCTAGAGAGCTAGTTCCAGGACAGGCTCCAAAGCCACAGAGAAACCCTGTCTCGAAAAACAAACAAACGAACAAACAAACAAAAAATAGCAGAAATCTCCCTCTGCACACACGCTAGTGCCGGACACGAAACCCCAGTACTCATAAAGATCCCTTGACTCACAAAAATAAAAATAGAAATACAAATAGAAGAAGAAGGAGTAGGGCTGGAGAGATGGCTCAGTGGTTAAGAGCACTGGCTGATTTTCCGGATGTCGTGGGTGCAGTTCCCGGCACCCGCATGGCGCTCGTACTCATCTGAGTCTGCAGTCTCAAGGGAGCTGGTGTCCTCTTCTGATGTGCAGACGTATGTGCAGACAAAACTTCCACACACATAAACAAGACTTTAATTCTTCATTCATCTATATGCGTGCCCTAGCTATGCCTATACGTGTACACTGTCTTGGTTATTAGAGTTTTATGGTAATTCAGATTTGGCAAGGTTGCTATTTTGGAAAGCTGCTTGAGGTGCAAGTGCAGAGGAGAAAGGAAGGAAGCGGTGCTGTGCTCTCTCTGGCAGGACCGCTCTCTACTCATAGTTTCCCTGGGATAAATGAAGGTGTTAGGAGATTGTTTCCGCACACAGAAAGAACAGAATCTTCTGGAAAATGTCATTTTATATATAGAGAGATTCTTGGCATTTGTGTGAAATTATCTTTATTATTTACAGTAAAACTAATGCGGAAGTTTCTGTTTTAATAGGCTACATACTCTGTAGCCCCGGTCTGGAATTTATTGTCTGGCTGACCTGGGACTCACAGAGATCTGTCTGCCTCTGCCTCCTGGTGGCGTGAGCCACCATCCCCCTGGTTTTTTGTTTGTTTTTTTGTTTGTTTTAAACTAGAGACTTGCTAAATTGCTCAAGCCAGACTTGAACTTGCTTTGCAGAAATACTCTTTCTTCAGCCTTCCAAGTAGCTAGTATTACAGGGCTGTAATGTGAGGCCAGGGTTTTGTAAGGTTTCCCAGACTTGTTACAAACTCACAATTCTCCTGCCTCAGCCTTCTGAATGCTAGGATTCAAGGCATGTGTGTACCACATGGTCTATAAATGTCCTTTGTCTTCTGGTAGTAAAGTCATGCTGACCTCCTAGAAAGGGCTGGAGATGCTCTCTTTCTTGCCTTTTCTGAAAGAGGTTGTATATAATTTATATAGTTTTCTTTTTATTAAATGTTTGGAAATTCATCAGGGAAACCATCTAGCCTGGGATACTTTCTTTTTATGAAAGTGTTCATGATATGTTCTGTTTCTTCTTTTCTCCTAAGAGACAGGGTTTCTCTGTGTAGCTCTAGCTTCACTGTAGACCAGGCTAGCCGCAAACTCAGAGATCCAACTGCCTCTGCCTCCTGAGTGTGGGGATTCAAGTTGTGCGCCACCACCGCCCAGCTGAATGATAACAGTTTCTGTCTTTAAAGCACTGATTATTTTCATCTAAGTTATCGTATTTGTAGTTATAGAATTTTATATATCTTCTTAATTCCTTTAATGCCTATGGGACTAATAATGATAATCTTGACTTTATTTTATTTTTTATCTGAAACAGGGTTATACACTGTAGTCCATATTTTCCTTGCTTGTGGCTGTCCTCCTTCAACTCTTCTGAGTTCTGGGATTACAGGTGTGAGCCACCACGCTCACAATTTTAAATAGTCTTCTAAGTTTATTATATGTAGTTATAAAGACTAGAATTTCCTACAAACTATATAATCCACTACTTTTGTTGAAAATTAAATGTTTATATATATCTAATGGAATCGAAATACTATATTAATAACTACATAATCATCTATTTAAAATTATGCAAGCAAAGTTGTCTATCTATCATTTCATTTTCTTTATTTTTTAACAAACAAAAACATGTATTTATTATGTTCAGCATGGTATTTTGTAACAGCTGCTTCTCAGAAAGGTTGAGTTGAGCTAATTAGCGTATGTATGTATACCTCACATACATATCGTTAGAAGTGCTGAGAACACTTAACATCCCGTTTTCTCCTTGAACTTGTGTTTCCATTTCACTCATCTTCCAGAACTTTATCTTAATAATGAATGACTTTATACTCGAAAGCATTAACATTCTCTTATAACACAAAAAGCAAAATTCTACGGAAATGTCTCATCTTCTGAAACAGACTCAGGGACCCTTCTAAGGTCACAGTTAGTTCCAGCATCCAGGGCTGAACGTGACTTACTGCTCGAATGATGTCTCTGTTACTATTTTGGTTTTCATAGCTGTGGGTGCTAAGACTTAGTTATACATGTGTATAACTAAGCAGGTCCAGAATGAGTCTATTAGAGCAATGTCAGTCAAGTCTATGACTCCCTCCAGAATTAAACACCAGAAATCACTTGGGGTTTTTGTTTGTTTGTTTGTTTTTTGCCAAAAATAATTTTTAGGTATTAGTAGTAAACTAACTCTATTAAAGACTTTCCATTTTATTGAAACCAGTGTTATAAACTGCTTAAACTTCAGGAAGATATTTTATTAGCCATTGGAATGATTACACTTGCTCAGGATTTTGTGTGAACATTTCCTGGCACCCTGGAAATTTCACATGGATAGTACATTGTTATAAGGGTGAGAATATCACCTGTTCCCACAGGTCATTTGAGACCAGGGAACTTGTGACATTCTTTCCCCTTGTTATAGTCCGATTTAGGAAAGAATGAAGGTGAATCTTGAGGTTCTGAAAAGTATATCCTTTATAAGCACCCAAGAGTCTGACTGTGCCTTGGGAAGGTTTTATGACCCGAGAGCTGATACACTATTTTGAAGATCTTTCTAAATATGTGAGATGATTGATTCACAAAGAAAAAAGGATCTTCTTTTTTTTTTGGCGGGGGGAGGGCTTGGTTTTTTGAGACAGGGTTTCTCTGTGTCTTTGGAGCCTGTCCTGGAACTCGCTCTGTAGACCAGCTGGTCTCGAACTCACAGAGATCCACCTGCCTCTGCCTCCCGAGTGCTGGGATTAAAGGCGTGCGCCACCACCGCCCGGAGAAAAGAGGATCTTCTGTGCTCGGAGTTGCAGTTCCAAATCAGGTGGCCTTAGGTAGGCATCCTGGGTACACTGACAGGGAATGCCTTCAGTGACCCAAGAAGCCCCCACATGGCCTCCCTCCCAAAACAGTGCCACGCAGGGTCCCAAGTTTCTAAAACACAGGTCTTTGGGGACACTTATCCAAACCATAACAGCACCCTTAATATGATGAAATTCTATTGAGACTTCAATTAAGGTTGAAACCATAAAGCTAATTAGTGTACATCAAGGATAAGGAGCGCCAAGGCAAAGGTTTCGGGCAGCAGCGGGCACAGAATGTTAGAGGAAAGCAGAGAGGCCTGTGTTTGTGAATAGGGACACATGGAAGGAGGTCAGAGAGGCCCTTAGCAGTATGCTAAGTCTTAGAGTCCAAGGTAGGGATTTAGGGTTGTCTTGAAGGTGAGCTGAAAAGAGACTGACTGGACTGGAGGGTTTGACATCGGGGCATCACTGCCCAGCATTTCGTTTAAAAGGCTTGCTCTGGCTGCAGCATTAATTATCCCCTGGAAATGGTGGTGTTAGTTATCAATTCTGGGTGGCTTCGCCAATGTCCTCTCTGGGTTCACAGCTGTGGGTGGCAGTTGTAACTGAGTAATATTATGGAAATAATCTGACCCCTGAGAAAATTCTGGCTACAAGTTTGCTTGGGTGTGGTTCTCTCGGTTTTATAGGTTTCAGAACTCTTGTATTTGAAAGGGAGGTGCCTCCTTTCTGGTTGATATTGGATTTTAGCCCTCAGTTTTGGGGTTTGAGGACCAGATAAATAGTGAGACCCCAGATGTGACCCGTGGAGGTGAGTCATAGCATCCTGTTAGTTCCCAGGACACAGACTCTGGAACTCAGGTTTGGGAGCCAGAAGCGCACTGGTGAATGCTTCTTTAAATATGGTTTGTAAGCAGGGCGGGGCGGGGGATTAACTGAAGGAGACACTGGACCCCAGGCAGTGGCAATAGCGACTGTCATAAAGGCTTGACACCCGAACCTTTCCACCTCCGCGTGAACTAGTCAGTGGTTGCAAGTGACCCATGGGACAGGGGTATGAATTTGGGTCAGCAACTGTTCCCAGGGGATGGTTTAGCTATGCTTCTCAGCTACAAAGACTCCAGGCAGCCTGGGGGTGGGGGGAGGAGCTGCTCAGAGCTGAAAAGGTGTTTGAGCCACACGCCACAGTGTGTACCGCAGAGATGACTGGAAGAAGAGCCCTTACGAGATCATTACCAGAACATCAGCACTGACACCGCCACTCTGAAGCTAAAGAAAATGAGGCCTAGAGGACTAACAATATGTCTAGAGGGTGTTTGCTGCCAAACATCTATGATGTGAGTTCAATCCCTAGGACTCACACAGTGGAAAGTGTACTGCCCCCAGCCAGTTGTCAACTGATTACCTCCTGCCGCACACAAAAAGCAAATCATACATACATAAAATCCATAAATAGTTGTTTGAAATTAGTAAAAATAAAATGAGGCCCACAGAGGGTCAAATATGGTTTATGTGTTAATAACCTTTTTGCATATTAATTATGAAACATAAAATGGCTTAGACGTATCCCTCACGTTATAAAAGATGCTATGAAACTTACCCTATATTTTTAAAGTATATTATTGTTTATGCTATGGATATATTTTTATCTCTCAGAAACAGTCCTCTGCTTGAATACTAAGGCAAACAACAAGTTCATTTCTCATCCACTCCATTCATTCAGTTTCCTTCATTGATCCACACATTGTCTGTTGCAATGAAAATCCAGGCTGTGCCTCCGGCAACAGCAGGAATCAATGTATAACCCTGAAAAATTTCAAGTTAGCATGAAGCACAGGGCTGAGATAATGCAGTTTGCTTTGCTTGAATGGTTATGTCTTCCTGCGTCCATTGTGCAAGAAATGTCTTTTACCATCTAGGAATAATATTCCCTCATTCATAATTGTTTCCAGGAAATAAATTCACTAGGACTAAACAAACCAATAGATTTTGTGATGTGTGGACTAGAGTCATACCAAAAATAAGACATTTTGCCAAGTTATAGTTATATCGGGAAAAGTGAGCTGTCTATTCAGAGCTTCTTAAATATGATCACAACATGCAACATGGGTAATAGTAAACGTGTTCTTAGTGCACAACAACACAAATTTAATTCAAAGTCAAATCAACTCCGAGGTATGTCTGACATCATATGCCTGCCCATGTTGTGTCACGTGACTTCTCTGCAGCCTTGGTTCTGAACATACAACACACATGCTTTGCACCGCATATTCTCTCTCTCCACACCAGAAGCTCAGCTTAGATTTCAGCCTACCATATGTTATGAACTGAAATTTGATGGTTTATAGAAATGTAATGGTTTAATTGTGGAAAACAATGACTTTTAATATTTCCCTATTATCATTTTCAGTATGTATCAGATTAGTATATGTTTGTATTGGATTGTGCTAGACAAATAACTACATCTATTTCATTATTATGTGAAATTGCTTTAATTTCTAGTGGTAAAAATATGTGTATCAAAGGATTGTTTTCAAATTTTTTTCATGATCTACTATCAGTAAATGTTTGGTTTATATACCTATTTCATACACCTATAGACAGGTGTGATGTTTAATTCCAATTGTCAACCTGATAGGTTATAGATCGCCTGGGAGAAGAGCTTCTGGGCATGACTGTGAGAACTGTCTTGATAGGTTAATTAAGGCAAGAAGACATGGCTGTTGCGGGTAAGGTCACGAGGTGGGGTTCTGGACTATATAACAGGGAGGAAGGGAGTTGAACACTGGGATTCTTTCCGCTTCCTGACCGCAGATGCGTGAGATCGGCTCCCTCAGGCTCCTGCTCCCATGACTTTCCTTCGTTGTAACTGTGAGTTAAAACTCTCCCTCATTTATCTATCTATCTATCTATCTATCTATCTATCTATCTATCTATCTATCTTATCTATCTATCTAGGTTTTTTTTTTGAGACAGGGTTTCTTTGTGTAGCCCTGGCTGTCCTGGAACTCTCTCTATAGACCATGCTGACTTCAGATTTGCAGAGATCCACCTGCCTCTGCCCCCTAAATTCTGGGATTAAAGGCATATGCCACTACCACCCAGCTTGTAGGTAAAAAAAAATAAAAAATCTTTAAGCAGTTCTGGTTTTCAAAATGGTGAGAAAAAGCCAGACAGTGGTAGCACACACTTCTAATCCCAACACTCGAGGCAGAGGCAGGTGGATCTCTGTGAGTTCAAAGCCAACCTGATCTACAGAGTGAGTTCCAGGATAGCCAGGGCTGTTAGACAGAGAAACCTTGTCTCAAAAGACAAAAAGAAGTACAAAAACAGGCAAAGAAAAGGATTTTGAATAATTTCTCAAAGTAATGTTTGAAGAGCAAGATATGCTTAACCTGATTTAAATATTGCACAATGTATATGCGCATAGACACATCACATGGAACCCCATAGAATGAACAATCTTTCTGTATCAACTCCATAAATTAAAACCATAAATAAAAGAAAAATTAAAGACAAAAAATAACACATTAAGGAATAATAGGGAATTATTACTTTTCTTGGGAATGATAATTTGTAGGCATGTCATCTTTATATACAAAGATTAATACCAAAATGTTATGAAGTGAGATGAAATCATTGAAAACATCGCAGAAAATAAGAGGAATAGATAAAATAAGAATGCCAAAATGCTGATGGAAGTTGTTGGTGAGCAGAGCTGAGTTACTCTTTTTACCACTTTCTTGACTTGTCTGTATTTAAAATTTTCCACAATAAAAAAGGTTTTTGTAAATCATGTTCTTTATGTCTGGTTTGGAAATCTTTATTCTATTGGGTAGAAACTTAAAAAAGAAAGAAAGAAAGAAAGAAAGAAAGAAAGAAAGAAAGAAAGAAAGAAAGAAAGAAAGAAAGAAAGGGTTGCCTAGCTCAGTATTTTACTTCTGGCAGGGTAACTGTCCCAGTTAGGCCTGAAGCATAAATAGCCCAGCCTAGGGAAGCGCCTGGCTGGTCCCATCTGATGGATCAGCCTCTGGGGGTCCATTGTGGATGGCCACAGGCATGGCAGTGAGATGCAAGGCATGGCCCAACAAGCAGTCTTGACTTCAAACTCTAGACTTTGTGACCTTCACTGGCTCAAGCTCTCTCTGTCTCATTTGTAAACAGAGACTGCCTGAGGATTAGAAATAGCATATAGGATGTATCTAAGGCATCTCTGAGCCTAACAATAGCAGCATTGTTGATGGAAAAAGGCCATCCTGGGAAATGGTCCTGCTTTTTCTCCTTGTTATGGAAGTTTCTCTGGAAGATAGTTTGAGGCTTCGTTCATAGAATCCTCATCACTCTGAACTTCTACACTTTTTAAACTCTTTTATACAAGTTTGTCAGTCTTTCTTTAGAATTCAGGTTAAGATTATGAAAGAAATGTTTACTTTAAACATAAGAATTTGGGATGGAGCTTAAATTGCCTCTAACAAACTTCTGTGATTGGGTTGGGTTCTTACATTTTTCTTCCTTTGTAGTTTGTGTCCTTGAGGTCACATAGTTGGTCAAATAAAAATCACCCAAGGATGCTGGTCCTTTGCTTGAGGTTCTGTCTTCTAAGATGGGAAATTCAGGCCTCTTTTCAAACTTGAGCTGAGTAACAATAATATCACCACACATTAGTATTTTCCAATGATATTTCTATTAATTCGTTTGCTTCTAAAAGTAACACAATATGAAATCTATCCAGTTCTTTTAGACAGTGTTTTAGTTCCATTTCTGTTGCTGTGAAAACATACCTCATATAAAATCAAAGGGGCGGGAACTGAAAGCAGCTAGTCACGTCACGTGCATAGTTGAGAGCAGAGAAAAATTAATGTATACATACATAATTGTTTGCTTTCAGTTCAAGTTCTCCATTCTTACACAGTTCAGGGATGATATTTCAGTGTAGGGAGTGGTGCTGCCTATGGTGGGCCATGCCTTCCCATGTCAGTTAACTGAATCAAGACACCCAAGACATACGCCCACAGGTCAACCCAATGTAGACAACACCCCATCCCACCCCTGTAACATGAAGGGCCTGCTTGTCAGGTTTCTGTCCTGCCCAATTCCCGCAGTGGTTTAGCCCCAAAGAAAATCACACAGAGGTCTCCAGAAGATTATAAACAAAAACAATTGGCCCATTAGCTCAGACTTCTTATTAACTCTCATAGCTTATATTAACCCATTATTCTTATCTATGTTAGCCACATGGCTCAGTACCCTTTTCAGTGGGGCAGGTCACATCCGTGGTCTGGGCAGGACTGGGGAGGAATGGGTTTCCTCCTTCCCAGCATTCTCCTGTTCTCATTGCCCCATCTTTACTTCCTGTCTGGTTGTCCGTCCTATACTTCCTCCCTGGCCAATCAGCATTTATTTAAAACATGATTGACAGAATACAGACAATTCTCTGGCACCCCCCCCCCACATGCCCACAGGTCAACCCAATGTAGATGACACTCTCTATCTGCCACAAACATGCACCTACAGGCCAATCCAATATGGATGACACCCCCCTACATGCCCACAGGTCAACCCAATATAGACAACACCCTATGCCCATACATGTACGCCCAAAGGTCAGTCTAATGTAGACAACATCTGCCCCCCCACGCCCACAGGTCAACCCAATGTAGATGACACTCTCTATCTGCCACAAACATGCACCTACAGGCCAACCCAATATGAATGACACCCCCCCACATGCCCACAGGTCAACCCAATGTAGATGACACTCTCTATCTGCCACAAACATGCACCTACAGACCAACCCAATATGGATGACACCCCCCACATGCCCACAGGTCAACCCAATATAGACAACACCCTATACCCATACATGCACGCCCAAAGGTCAGTCTAATGTAGACAACACCTGCCCCCCCCACGCCCACAGGTCAACCCAATGTAGATGACACTCCCCCCCACGCACCCATTGGTCAACCCAGTGTAGACGACACCCCATGCCTCCACATACACACCCACAGGTCAACCCAATGTGGACAACCCCCGCCCCCAAAACACACACGCTCACAGGTCAACCCAATGTAGTCTCTCCTTGAGACTTCCCAAGTGACTATAGGTTATATCAAGTTGACAATAAAGCTAACCATCAAAGATAATATTTCATTATACAGGCCACCCCCAAGTACTTTTTCAGTTAATATTGAAGATTTCACCATGTTCCATTGATTCTAACCATATCTTCATGAACTAGAAAGGTGAAAGAGAATGTCTCTTGGAGACAAAGAAGGCCAAGGAAAACACAAGAGTCCATTTCCAAACACAAGATC
>PVIU01006053.1:0-100003 GCA_004026605.1 Ondatra zibethicus | reverse complement strand
GTCACATTAGAGACTTAACAGCACAGCTGAAAGCTCTAGAAAAAGAAAGAAGCAGACTCACCCAGGAGAAGTAGAATACTGGAAATAATCAAAGTGAGGGCTGAAATCAACAAAATAGAAACACAGAAAACAATCCAAAGAATCCATGAAACAAAGAGCTGGTTCCCTGAGAAAATCAACAAGATTGACAAACCCCTATCCAAACTAATCAAAAAGCAGAGAGAGAACAAGCAAATTAACAAGATCAGAAATGAAAAGGAGGGCAGAACAACAGACACTGATGAAATACAAAGAATCATTAGGTCTTACTACAAAAGCCTATATGCCACAAAGTTGGAAAATATAAAAGAAATGGACATTTTTTAGATAAGTAATATACACCAAATTAAATAAAGACCAGGTGAACAATTTAAATAGACCTATAAGTTGTGAAATAGAAGCTCTCATAAAAAACCTCCCAACTAAAGAAGCCTAGGACCAGATGGTTTTAATGCAGAATTCTACCAGAAAATCCAAAAAGAGCTGATACCTATACTCCTTAATGTGTTTCACATAATAGAAACAGAAGAGTCATTGCCAAACCTTTTTTTATGAAGCTAAGGTTACCCTGATACCAAAACCACACAAAGATTCAACCAAGAAAGAGAATTACAGACCAATCTCACTCATGAACATTAATGTAAATATTCTCAATAAAATACTGGGAAACTGAATCCAAGAACACATCAAAAAATTATCCAAAATGATCAAGTTGGCTTCATCCCAGAGATGCAGGGCTGGTTCAACATATGTAAATCTATCAATGTAATCTATCCTATGGATTAGCTGAAAGAAAAAAACCACATGATCATTTCATTAGATGCTGAAAAAGCATTTGACAAAATTCAACACCTCTTTATGATAAAGACCTTGGGGAGATTAGGGATACAAGGATCATACCTAAATATAATAAAAGCAATATACAGCAAGCCAACAGCTAACATCAAATTAAATTCAGAGAAACTTAAAGCCATTCCACTAAAATCAGTAATAAGACAAGGCTGTCTCGTCTCTCCATAGCTCTTCAACATAATGCTTGAAGTTCTAGCAATAGCAATAAGACAACATAAGGAGATCAAGGGGATTCGAATTGGAAAGTAAGAAGTCAATCTTTCATTATTTGCAGATGATATGATAGTGTACATAAGTGACCCGCAAAGCTCTACCAAAGTACTCCTACAAGCTGATAAATACCTTCAGTGATGTGGCAGGATACAGGATCAACTCAAAAAAAAAAATCAGTAGCCCTCCTATACACAAAGGATAAAGAAACAGAGAGGGAAATCAGAGAAGCATCACCTTTCATGATAGCCACAAATAGCATAAAGTATCTTGGGGTAACACTAACCAAGGAAGTGAAAGATCTATTTGAAGAGAACTTTAAGCCTTGAAGAAAGAAATTGAAGAGGATACCAGAAAAATGGAAGGATCTCCCATGCTCTTGGATTGGTAGGATAAACATAGTAAAAATGGCAATTCTACCAAAGGTAATCTATAAATTCAATGCAATCCCCATCAAATCCCAACAAAATTCTTCACAGCACCCACAAAACACAAGTCCAAAGACCTCAATATAAATCTGACCACACTGAACCTGATAGAAGAGAAAGTGGGAAGTAGACTGCAACACATGGGCATAGGAGACCATTTCCTATGTATAACCCCAGTAGCACAGACAATAAGAGCAACAATAAACAAATGGGACCTCCTGAATCTGAGAGTCTTCTGTAAAGCAAAGGACATTGTCATTAAGACAAAAAGACATCCTACTGAATGGGAGAAGTTCTTCACCAACCCCACATCAGACAAATGTCTGAACTCCAAAATACATAAAGTACTTAAGAAACTAGACATTAAAGTGCTAAATTACCCAATTAAAAATGGGGTAGTGAACTGAACAGAGAATTCTCAACAGAAGAAGTTCAAATGACCAAAAGATACTTAAGGTCATGTTCAACTTCCATAGCGATCAGGGAAATGCAAATCAAAACAACTTTGAGATACCATCTTATACCTATCAGAATGGCTAAAATCAAAAACACCAATGAAAGCCTATGCTGGAGAAGATGTGGAATAAGGCGAACACTCATCCATTGCTGGTGGGAATGCAAACTTGTACATCCACTTTGGAAATCAGTGTGGCGGTTTCTCAGGAAATTGGGAATCAACCTACCTCAGGATCCAGCAATACTACTCTTGTGAATATACTACAAAAGCATTTGTTCAACTATGTTCATAGCAGCATTATTTGTAATAGCCAGAATCTGGAAACAACCTAGGTGCCCCTCAATGGAAGAATGGATAAAGAAAGTGTAGAATATATACACATTAGAGTACTACTCAGCAGTAAAAAACAATGACATCTTGAATTTTGTATGCAAATGGATAAAAATAGAAAATACTATCCTGAGTGAGATAACCAGACCCAGAAAGATGAATATGGTATTTGCTCACTTCTTACTGGACTCTAGCCATAAACAAGGGACATTGAGGCTATAGTTCAGTTGGGAGCATGGGGATGGGGTGGGGGTGGGGTGTGGGAAGTGCAGAGGGAGATAGAGAAGGGAAGATTTGTGGAGAGCTTGGGGGAGTGGGGGGGTTGAGATGGAGGAAGGGCGGATATAGGTGCAGGGAAGAAGATATCTTAATTAAGGGAGCCATTTTAGGTTTGGCAAGGGACTTGGCTCTAGAGGGGATTCCAGGTGTCCACGGGGATGTCTTCAGCTAGGTCCTTGGGCAGCAGAGGAGAGGGTACCTGAACTGGCCTTGACCCATATTCACACTGATGAATATCTTGAATATCACCATAGACCCTTCGTTGGGCGATGGATGGAGACAGAGAAAGAGACCCACACTGGAGTACTGGACTGAGCTCCCAAGGTCCAGCTGAAAAGCAGCAGGAGGAAGATAATAAGCAAGGAAGTCAGAACAGCGAGGGGTTGGTCTACCCACTGAGACAGTGTGCCTGATCTAATGGGCGCTCACCAAAGCCAGCTGGACTGGGACTGAACGAGCATGTGATCAAACCAGACTCTCTGAATGTGGCTGACAATGGAGGCTGACAGAGAAGCCATTGATAATGTCACTGGGACTTGTTTCTACTGCATGCACTGGCTTTTTGGGACCATAGTCTATTTGGATGCACACCTTCCTAGGCCTGGATGGAGGAGGGAGGGCCTTGGATTTCCCACAGGGCAGGGTACCCTACCCTATCTTAAGGATGGAGGGGGAGGGGAGGGGGAGGGAGAGTGGGGAAATGGGAGGGGAATGGGAGGAGGGAAGGAAGTGGAAACTTTTGAATGGAAAAAAATTAAAAAAAAAATACACTGAAAAAAAAAAAGAATGTCTCGTATAGAACTCCCAAGGTCCTGATGACTTACCTGTGTGCCTTACTGGGATATTTCATTTCAGTCAATGCTCTATCATGATGCTTTACAGGGATTTCTATCTCAACCTTAATTCACATCTTCTTATATTTTTGATACCCAAGTTTGTCCAGAAAAAGAGAGCTACCCTGATAATCCTTGAAGAACTTTGTCATGTCTTTGACAAATGCAGTTAAATGAGCCAAACCAAACAAAAACAAATTTTAAAGAGGGCCAAATTATGGGTTCAAAGGTCCTCTGTGTGATTTTTTAATGATTCATTTAAAATAAACTTTTGTTTTTAACCATGCATCTTTTAGAAAAGGCAATATTATATAGTTAAAGCTCAAGCAAGCATGTGTATATGGAAGAGAGAAATAACCTCACTTTATCAGAAAGATGAAGATAACAGTTGATGGTTGAAGTTGAGGGCTATACTAACATTTCTTGCTCCCTAAACCTTGCAGATGGGCACTTGGGTATTTTTTGTTTGAGTGGTCCACTTTATCTCAGTATTTCAGCAATAAAAATGGCTTCCTGCAGACTACAGGTCCCTGTGTACACAATGCCTATAAAGCAAATCCCTGGAACAAACTTAGGAAGAGAGGACTTCCCTAATCATGGCTCCTAGGGAAAACTTATCAAGAAAAAAAAAAACAACACAAAATGAGACAGATAGGTTTAGATTCAGATAAGACAAGAAGAAGCATAGAACATGTATGCATTTATGTCTGACACAAGCAATACACAGAATTAAGCACACAGTTATGGTTATCAAGTAGCTTAAAAAAGCAATCTGGCTTTTTACAGTTGTATAAAAAGCATGTATAGCATGTATAGCCATGCCACCTTCATTTCTCAAATCTAAGTTCCTTGGAAAAAATAAAAACTTGCCTTTAAATTTAACATTTTTATCTATAGCTTATCCTCTTTTGTAAGATTTACTTTTATTTAGTTTTCTGCAGGAACTAAGTTTTTTTAAAAAATCTTTCTCTAAAATCTTTGAAGTCTTCAAAGTGAATATTAAATCACTATCAGTAGTATTTTTCTCAAAGTTCTTCCTGTTCTGAAATCTCTGAATTTTCAGTTGTTTAGATATGAATGACATTATAATCTATATATGTTCCCTTGAAATTCCAAGGTAGTTGACAGAGTGAAAAGATAAAATAGTTGGAAGATAGTTGACTTCATAATTATGAGGTGTCATGAATGAAAATAGTTTCTTTGAAATGAAGAAGTGAAGGAGTTTCTCTCACTTCTACATGAAAATACAGCATAGGGTGTCAGCCCTTAAAGGTGGCATACGTCTTCCCTTTCCCACATTCTCTCCTTACTCTAATTATTGACTCACAATCTCATCAATGATAATCAATACATTTTGATTATTTATAAATCAATCAGACTTAAGAAGTGTTCTTCTAGTGGCAGGAATCGACAAAAGAAACATATAAACTATGGAACCTTTAGAAGGAAAAGGAAAAGTTTTATGACACCAATCTTAGTGGCAATTCTTTGAATACGGCAATAAAATTAAAAATAGGTGTGAATATGTCCATCTAAAAGGCTTCTGCCCAACAATGGAAATGGGTGGGTGAAAAGACAACTAATGGAATGAAAGAAAATATATTCAAAATATATATGATAAAGGTTAATATCTGAAATATATAAAGGAACTCTTAAAATCCAATGGAAAAAAATTAAGGTGGACAAAGTGCTTAAATGAAAATTTTCTTAAAATGATAAAGACTAGCAAAATGTTTTTAACATCAGTGTTTATCATGAAAATCCAATCTACGGTAAGATACCATTTAGCACCTATCAGTAAAAAATCCAAAGGAGCCGGACGGGCGGTGGCACACGCCTTTAATCCCAGATCTTGGGAGGCAGAGGCAGGTGGATCTCTGTGAGTTCGAGGCAAGCCTCGTCTACAAGAGCTAGTTCCATGACAGGCTCCAAAAGCTACAGAGAAACCCTGTCTCGAAAAACAAAACAAAACAAAACAAAAAATCCAAAGGACTGTAAGTGTTGACTTGTGCAAAGTCAGAATTCTATTATACCATTAGTGGAAATGCAAAGTTGCGGCAAACTTTTTTTCCATCCAATATTTTTAACAGGATTGATCTCACTATTTCTTATTATCTAATATCTAGGCTTATAGTTATTTATACAAAGGGTTGAAATTAATATATAGTACGCTATGCATGGTAAATACAGCAGTCAAAATGACCATCCTATAAGTCATCAACTGATGAAGGGGTACATTGTGATATATATCTGACCCAATTTAGCCTTTAAAATGGAAGAAAATCCAGTCATATGCAACACTATGTAGAAATCTTGAGGATATTGTACTAAGCAAAATAAACCTGTCACAGAGAGACAAATACAATATACTTTGGACTATATTAAAATGATGAAACTCATGGAAGCATAGAGTAGAATGATATGTGTCAGAAACTAGGTGAAGGGTTGAAAACAGGAGTTAAAATTAAAAAGCACGCAGTTTAAATTTTGCAAGATGAATAAGTCCTAGGGAAACAGCGGTATTGCATTTGCACATTGGTCATACTGTAGGAAATTTCATGTAAAGGGAAGGAAAATATGTAGAAATAGGTAAGATATGAATAGCAAGAAACCTGTCATAGCTAACTAACACTTTGTTTCAGTTCAGCTTCCACATTATCTAGATGAAATTTGCCAGGCTACCAAGTCCTTTCTCTTCCATGCAGACAAAAGCTTCTCAGGTAGCAAACCCATAAGAGCTTTTGTTAGTATGAAACACTAACAGCCCCCAGTCTTTATAAGCCATATCACTCATTGTAAAGTGGTTTTCAGTAATTTTTGTGGCTTAGTTTTTATACATAACAATAAAACACCTTGAGAATGGATAAACCCAAAAATCCTACTTCTCTCTCTTTCCTTAAGCTGTGCCTATATGAAGTTGCAGTATTTTATCTGAGAATGATTTTATTAAACATTTTCTACCATTTCTAATAGTTTCCAAGCACAGTGTTTAATATAAACCTCATCCAGACTGTAGATAAGTAATTTCTTGAAAATGATGATATATTTTCAAAAACTTTTAAATTAATTTTATATGATTTATAACAAGATCTGGTTTTTCTATAAAAAGGAATCTTTGAAATGACTTGTTGCATTAAAACTTATTATAAAATTGAATATACAATTTCTCTTCAGTAGTTAGAGTCACCATGTATGGAGCGAGATATTATGTTCTATAAAATTTTATGGTTTTTGTCAGATATATTTATTAGAGATAAGAATTTCTTAGCATTTAGGGAGACTAAACTGTGTATATTTGGCATTTTTATGTGTAAACATCTTTACTAATAGTTTTTTAATGATTCAATTTTCTTATTTGTCTTTGGTGCAATTTTATAATGAAGTTTATAATGGGAATCTATCCATTTATTCTTAGCTTTTAATATTTCTTATAAAAATTCTCTACATTTCTTGATAATGTATATTTGCTAGCTTTCTGATGAGTAGGTGAGTAAGTGGGTGACTGATTAACTCTCTTACATAAGTGCAGTCTTCACACATCAACACACATGCTAATCTGGTAATAGAAACAGTGATATTAAAACAGCACTAATTCCAAGTAAAACCTTACTAAAGTCATAAAGCACAGCCCATTTTTAAGAAGTTAAAAGATGTATCTAGACATATATTTATTCAATACCACACATGTAACAATTATAAAATAAGAAAATTATTAATGTAAAATTCGGTCTATAGAATTTATTGATAGATTGCTGGCCTTGGGTTGGCACTGAGTATGAAGGAAGGATGTGTTTGGAGGATGTGGCCACTGAAGACACAATTCCTTTTACCCAAATGGTAGACAGGTTATCTCGAGTGAAAATACAGCTCTATGAGTTTTTTTTACTGGTATCTGCTATTTTCATGCTAATATAGTGTAAAATATAGTTTCTTTCTACTATTGGTGGACTCATTTAAATAATGTAGTTAACATTTATTGAAAATGATGATTGACTATAAATTTGAGTTTGAAGCCTTCCTTTGCAAGTTAGTGTGAAACATAAGAAGTTAGTGAACATATCTTGAAATATATATATTTAGGAAATTCAGTAATCTGTTCCTTATTTAATCAAAAGCTAATTAATTCAAGGAATTTGTTAGATTCATATATATTAAATGCTTGTATAGTCCCTACAAATTTCATGAGAATTGTTCATACCCAGTTGAAGTCCGTTAAAATTCCAACTAAAAGTTCGGATAAATTCAGGATGTTTTAGGTTGAATTATGTTAAGTTAGTTATGTCCAACCACTTTTGATCTATAATATAATAATTTCACCCACTATAGTGATGCACACTAGGGAAATAGGAAGATTCTCTGTGAATGAGTAATGTGGGTTGTCTATAAGCTAGAGTTATAGTTTTCCTTATTTACCTGACACAGAGCAAGTTATCAAAGTGAATTAGATACAAGACTTTAAACTCACTACGATAGGACAGATATGGAGTATTTTCTCTGAATTTGTCAAATGCAAATGGACTAGACATTGTTGATGTATTTATTGCCTATATATATTGTATATAGTTATTATATTTATTATTTATAGTTTTTCTTATATTAGTTATAGCCTTTGTTTTATTTAGACAGAAAATGGGAAATGATGTGGGATGCTCTTCCGTATATGCGCTGCTTTTATTGGCTAATGAATAAAGTTATTTTTACCAAGGGTTTAGCAGAATAAAGCCAGGCAGGAAATCTGAGCAGAGATACAGAGAAGAAGAAGACAGAGTCAGATTAGACGCCAGCCAGCCATTGAGAAATCAAGACATGTAAACAATGAGGTAGTGCCATGGCCATGTGGCAATACATAGACTAACATAAATGGAAAATTTTAAGATGTAGGAGCAAGCTAGGAATATGCCTGAGCAATCAGCTAAGTAGTGTTGTAATTAATATGGTTGTTTTTTATAGTTATTCAGGACTGGGTGACTGAAAAATGGAAGTCAGTTTACTCCATTTACAAATGAGGCAACACAAGCAACCTATATTATAAAGTCAACAAATCATTAATTTGAATTAATACAACAATTTTATTTGATATGATAGGAAATTTGAATCTCTATAGAGTAATGAATCTAAGAATGGTATAGATAGCATGGGTTTTATTATATACTCATAACATTGACAGCTATACAACTGTGGATAAAAAGCCAGATGGTGGTGGTGCACACCTTTAATTCCAGCACTTGGGAGGCAAAGTCAGGCAGATCTCTCTGTGTTTGATGCCAGTCTTGTCTACAGTGCTAGTTCTAGGACAGCCAGAGCTGTTATACAGAGAAACCCTGTCTCAAACAAAAACATAGTATTGGTACATAAAACAGCACGGCTGAATCTCAAAAACATAATATTCTTCAAAATTGCAAAGCCTAAGAGGGAGCAAACTATGTAGATTCATTTTTTTTTGTAAAATTTAAAAACTAAAAGCAATAAATTACTTTGTCATATAATCATTTTACTATATTAAAATTTGATCTAAAGAGTAACATAACTTCATTGTATTTTAAAGGTGAATACACATTTGTTAGATGAAATATATTCTAAATAAACATAGGAGAATAATTATCAACTTATGCCCCCACTTTCTTCCATCTTTCCAACCTCTGTGAGAGGGCAGATTTTAGGAACTGAGACCATCTTCTCTAAATGTATAAACGTAAGTATAGAGTATTTTCATATTATCATGCATTCTATTTTGTAATTTAAGTGCATATGACATTCAATAGAGCACATATCAAAGTTGTCACATAATTTGAAGATCACATAGGAAAGAAGCTGTATTCGTTTGCCCATCTTGTATGACATGGGCATCCACACTTCCTATGCAAAGGAATATTAGCAATGTATAAAACACACCTATGACCCACATCCTAAAACAGCCATTAAATGTGTACACATAAGATCTTTGACTTTTAAAATATGATATTTAGTCACATTTATAAGTATCCTGAAGTAATATGCTGTTTTCTTATGATTCAATTTTTGACTTTCTAATATAACTTATGAATTTATTGTTTCATAAATTTTTCTTGAATTTACTTTAGCTTATTATCAGCTACTTAAGCAGGCCGTTCACATAGTTACTTCACACCCACCTCCCTCTTATTCTGGGGTCTGCCTGGCTTAAACTTGAACACATTTTGCTCATCGTGTCCTGTCAACTCTGAGTTCATAGGTGCAACAGACTTTTTACATCCAAAAAGTACAATTTCTTATAGTTACCCACTGCCGCTGGCTCTTACTATTTCCATTCCTATTCTGGAATGATTCCTGAGCTTCAGGAGGAGGGATATGCTGCGGAAGTCCCATTTAGGGCTGAGCATTCCACAGTCTATAATTCTCTGCACTTTGTCCTGTTGTGGCTGTCTGGGTTAGTCACTATCTCCTGAAGAAGGAAATGTTTCTGATGATGACTGGGAGATAAACTAATCTATTGTTATAATAGAAAGTCATAAGGAGTCAGTTTAAGACCATGTCCATTAAGCCAAATAACCATAGTGATTTCTTCCTCCTGGGCCTGTTTAGTCAGAATTTCTGTAAAAAAAAAGGCTTTAAATTTGGCAAAAAGTGCTTGGTTTAACTCTAGGGTGAGTGACAATTTGATTTCTTCATGTTGTGTGAATTGAGTATTTTATAACTTTAGCAATAGGGTCTGAAAGTCAAGTTTGGGAATGTGTAAAAATGAACATAGAAAATAGCCTATAATATTTGTTGGGGAGTCAATGGGACCTCATTGGCTAGCAACCCTAATACATGCAAAATGTTATATATTTCATTCAGAACATAATTATTGGAAATATATTTTTCTAATCTGCCATTTATTTTGAGTAAGACTTTTAAAATAGCATAGAATTATTGATTTGAATACAATTAACCTACATGTCTTTTGTATTGAACAAAATAGTTCATTTTTACATTGTTCCATTGATAAGAATACCTGAATTTATTTTATTGTCAATTTACTCTGTGATTTGTATTTATTCTGTTTATGATTTATCTGTGGTTGATGAATTTTGCTTTTCTTTTACTTTCTTTGGTTGTAGGCCAGAAGCTATGCTAGTCAGTTTTTGCCCACTTGATGAAAGAAGGATCCTGTGTGTGCAAAGCATTTTCTTGATTCATAATTGATGTGGGAGGACCCAGGCTGTTGTGTTTTCTACACTCCTGACAGGTGGTTCTGGCTTATATGGGGTGGCAGGGTGAGCTAGCCATGTGAAGACAACCACTAAGCAATGTTCCTTCATGGAGTCTTCTTAATTCCCTGCTTCTTGGTTCCTGCCTTAGCTGCCTTCCATGATGAACTGTAACCTGTAAGCCAAATAAACCTTTTCTTCCCCAAGTTGTATTTATTAAGTACTTTATTGTAGGAACAGAGAAGCAAAATAGAACAGAAGTAATACACATATTAACAAACACACATGAGAGATAGATCTAGGTGTACAATGTGTTTTCATAGCTTAATTAAACATAAGTAAATATCATTATCTATCCCAAAACAGGAAAAGGAGATCAAAGACTTTAACTTGTTTTCTTTTACCTTTATTCAGAAATAGTGAATTAATTATTCTATTATGAAATAAAATAGTTCTTGTTTCTTTGGGAAAGTGTTTTACAATGTAGGAGAGACTAGTATGGAACTTGTTAAGTAGCTCACTTTAGTCTCAAACATAAGATTCTTCCACATGAATGCCTCTATTGGAGGGACAATAGTTATTTGCTATCATATTCAGCTAAGAGTATATTAATATTATTATGTAACTAAGTAGTATATTAATAACTAAGTATATTAGTTAATATATTAAGTATATTAATAACAAAGTATATTAGTGTATTAATAACTAAGTAGTATATTAATACTATTATGTAACTGTGTGGCACCTATTTGTTTAGATTTTCTCAGAAGCTTGTCATGTTTTGAGCCAATGTTATTTTCCTCATTCTAATTCTGTCCCAAATTGTCTTCTTTCTTTCATATCACTTTTTGTTGTGTTTACTTTCAAGCCATTAGATTCAATTTTAAATTGTGTTTATTTATTCCCCACTTTGAAAAGTATGTTTTTGTTGAATATCTAATTCTGCATGAAGGATTATTTATTCTAAAATTGCCTATTTTCTTTTCCATTTTTGAAAAGTCTAGGAGTCACTCTGAATTTGCATTGCTGATAATCTTTTTTTCACACTTTTATTCTTTCTATTAAAAAAAATTTACATTTACTCCCCTTCTCCCAGTCCGCTCCAACTCCCCGCACCCCCCTTCCCTCCCCCTGTTTCCTTAAAAGAGGGCATGGTACCCTGCCCTGTGGGAACTCCAAGGCCCTCCCCGCTCCATCCAAGCCCAGGAAGGTGTGCATCCAAATAGACTAGGTTGCCAAAAAGATAATAAATGCAGAAGAGATAGGTCCTAGTGTCATTGTTGATGGCTTCTCATTCTGCCCCCATTGGCAGCCACATTCAGAGATTCTGGTTTGATCATATGCTCGTTCAGTCCCAGTCCATCTGGATTTGGTGAGGTCCCATTAGTTTAGGCACACTGTCTCAGTGGGTGGTCCAGCCCCTCATGGTTCTAACTTCCTTGCTCATCTTCTCCCACCTTCTGCTCTTCAACAGGACCTTGGGAGCTCAGTCAATTGCTCTGATGTGAATGTGGTTCTCTGTCTCTATCTCCATCCATCGGACAAATTTTCTATGGTGATATTCAAGATATTCATCAGTGTGACGATGGGACAAGGCCAGTTCAGGCACCCTCTCCTCTGCTGCCCAAGTACCTAGCTGGGAACATCCCCATAGACACATGGGATCCCCTCTAGAACCAAGTATCTTGCCAGTCCTAAAATGACTCCCTTAATGTAGATCTTATTCCCTTCTCCAATATCCACCTTTCCTCCATCTCCACCCTCCCACTCCCCCAAGCTCTCCCCAGTCCTTCCCTTCTCCTTCCCCTCTCCCCTTCGCCAACCTCCTCCCCAACCCCACCTATCTCCCCGCCCCCATGATTCCAACTTTTGCCTGGCTATCTTGAATGCTTCCAATATCCAGGAGGATCTATATATGTTTTTCTTTGGGTTTACCTTGCTATTCGGCTTCTCTGGGTTTGTGAGCTATAAGCTTAGTGTCCCTTGTTTATAGCTAGGGTCCACTAATGAGTGAGTACATACCATAGCCATCTTTTTGGGTTTGGGTTACCTCACTCAGGATAGCGTTCTCTATTTCCATCCATTTGCATGCAAAATTCAAGATGTCATTGTTTTTTACCGCTGAGTAGTATTCTAATGTATATATATATTCACACATTCTTGATACATACTTCCATTGAGGGACACCTAGGCTGTTTCCAGGTTCTGGCTATTACAAATAATGCTGTTATGAACATAGTTGAACAAATGCTTTTGCAGTGTGATTGGACTTCTCTTGGGTATATTCCCAAGAGTGGTATTACTGGATCCTGAAGTAGGTTGATTCCCAATTCCCTGAGAAACCGCCACACTGATTTCCAAAAAGGTTGCACAAGTTTGCATTCCCACCAGCAATGGATGAGAGTTCCCCTTACTCCACATCCTCTCCAGCATAGGGAATCGTTGGTGTTTTTGATTTTAGCCATTCTGACAGGTGTAAGATGGTATCTCAAATTTGTTTTGATTTGCATTTCCTTGATGGCTAAGGAAGTTGAACATGACCTTAAGTATCTTTTGACCATTCAAATTTCTTCTCTTGAGAATTCTCTGTTCAGATTATTACCCCATTTTTTAATTGGGGTATTTAGAATTTGTTTCTAAAGTTTCTTGAGTTCTTTGTATATTTTGGAGATCAGACCTTTGTCTGATGTGGGGTCAATGAAGATCTTCTCCCCTTCAGTAGGATGCCTTTTTGTCTTAATGACTGTGTCTTTTAGTTTACAGAAGCTTCTCAGTTTCAGGAGGTCCCCTTTGTTTATTGTTGCTCTTATTGTCCTTGCCATTGGGGTTTTACAGAAGTGGTCTCCGGTCCCCATGTATTGCAGTCTACTTCCCACTTTCTCTTCTATAGGTTCACTGTGGTCAGATTTGTATTGAGGTCTTTAATCCATTTGGACTTGAGTTTTGTGCATGGTGATAGATAAGGGTCTATTTTCATTCTCCTACAGGTTGACATCCAGTTATGCCAGCACCATTTGTTAAAAATGCTTTCAATCTTCCATTGTATAATTTTAGCCTCTTTGTCAATATGAGGTGTTCATAGGTTTGTGGATTAATATCCATGTCTTCGATTCGATTCCATTGGTCAACATCTCTGTTTTTATGCCAATAACAAGCTATTTTCATTACTGTAGCTCTGTAATAGAGTTTGAAGTCAGGGATGGCAATGCCTCTGGCAGTTCCTTTATTGTGTAGGATTGTTTTGGCTATCCTGGGCTTTTTGTTTTTCCATATAAACTTAGTAATTGTTCTCTCAAGGTCTATGAAGAATTTTGTTGGGATTTTGATGGGGATTGCATTGAATCTATACATTGCCTTTGGTAGAATTGCCATTTTTACTATATTGATCCTACCAATCCAGGAGCATGGGAGATCCTTACATTTTCTGGTATCCTTCTCAATTTCTTTCTTCAAGGTCTTAAAGTTCTTGCCAAATAGATCTTTTACTTCCTTGGTTAGTGTTACCCCAAGATACTTTATGCTATTTATGGCTATCGTGAAAGGTGAAGTTTCTCTGATTTGCCTCTCTGTTTCTTTATCCTTTGTGTATAGGAGGGCTACTGATTTTTTTAAAGTTGATTTTGGATCCTGCTACTAAAGTATTTATCAGCTGTAGAAGTTTTTGGGGTCACTTATGTACACTATCATATCATCTGCAAATAACGAAAGTTTGGCTTCTTCCTTTACAATTTGAATCTCCATGATCTCCTTATTTTGTCTTATAGCTATTGCTAGGACTTCAAGCACTATATTAAAGAGATATGGGGAGAGTGGACAGCCTTGTCTTAGTCCTGATTTTAGTGGAATTGCTTTGAGTTTCTCTCCATTTAATTTGATGTTAGCTGTCAGCTTGCTATATATTGCTTTTATTATACTTAGATATGATCCTTGTATCTCTAATCTTTCCACGACCTTTATCATAGAGGGATGTTGAATTTTGTCAATTGCTTTTTCAGCATCTAATGAAATAATCATGTTTTTTTCTTTCAGTTTATTTATATGATGGATTACATTGATGGATTTACATATGTTGAACCAGCCCTGCATCTCTGGGATGAAGCCTACTTGATCATACTGGATGATTTTTTAAATGTGTTCTTAGATTCTGTTTGCCAGTATTTTATTGAGAATTTTTGCATCGATGTTCATGAGTGAGATTGGTCTGTAATTCTCTTTCTTGGTTGCGTCTTTGTGTGGTTTTGGTATCAGGGTAACTGTAGCTTCATAAAAAAGGTTTGGCAATGACCCTTCTGTTTCTGTTATGTGAAACACCTTAAGGAGTATAGGTATTAGCTCCTCTTGGAAGTTCTGGTAGAATTCTGCATTAAAACCATCTGGTCCTGGGCTTTTTTTGGTTGGGAGGATTTTGATGAGAGCTTCTATTTCCTTGTGACTTATAGGTCTATTTAAATTGTTCACCTGGTCTTGATTTAATTTCGGTATGTGGTATTTATCTAAAAAACTGTCCATTTCTTTTAGATTTTCCAACTTTGTTGCATATAGGCTTTCGTAGTAAGACCTAATTATTCTTTGGATTTCCTCAGTGTCTGTTGTTATGTCCCCCTTTTCATTATGATTTTGTTAATATGAGTGTTCTCTCTCTGCCTTTTGATTAGTTTGGATAAGGGTTTGTCTATCTTGTTGATTTTCTCAAGGAACTAGCTCTTTGTTTCATTGATTCTTTGGACTGTTTTCTGTGTCTCTATTTTGTTGATTTCAGCCCTCAGTTTGATTATTTCCAGTCTTCTACTTCTCCTGGGTGAATTTTCTTCTTTTTTTTCTCTAGAGATTTCAGGTGTGCTGTTAAGTCTCTAATGTGTGCTTTCTCCGTTTTCTTTATGTGTGCACTAAGTGCTATGAACTTTCCTCTTAGCACTGCTTTCATAGTGTCCCACAGGTTGGTGTATGTTGTTTCTTTATTTTCGTTGAATTCAAGGAAGACTTTAATTTCTTTCTTTATTTCTTCCTTGACCCAGGAGTGGTTCAGTAGTTGACTGTTCAGCTTCCATGAATTTGTATGCTTTCTGGGGGGTGGAATTGTTGTTACATTCTAACTTTACTCCATGATGATCCGATAAGACACAGGTGGTTACTCCAACTTTTTGTATCTGTGGATGTTTGCTTTGTTACTGAGTATGTGATCAATATTTGAGAAGGTTCCATGAGATGCTGAGAAGAAGGTATATTCTTTCCTGTTGGGTGGAGTGTTCTATAGATGTCTATTAAATCCATTTGATTCATTATATCTGTTAGTTCTCGTATTTCTTTGTTAAGTTTCTGTCTGGTTGAACTGTCCATTGGTCAGAGAGGAGTGTTGAAATCTCCTACTATTAGTGTGTGGGGCTTAATGTGTGCTTTGATTTCTAGTAATGTTTCTTTTACATATGTGGGTGCTTTTATATTAGGGGCATAGATATTCAGGATTTAGACTTCATCTTGATGAATCTTTCCTGTTATGAGTATGAAGTGTCCATCTCCATCTCTTTTGATTGATTTTAGTTTGAAGTTGATTTTGTTTGATATTAGTATAGCCACACCTGCTTGTTTCTTAGGTCCCTTTGATTGAAAAACCTTTTCCCAACCCTTTACTCTGAGATAATGTCTGTCTTTGTGGTTGAGGTGTGTTTCTTGTAAACAGCAGAATGTTGGATCCTATTTTTCTATCCATTCTCTTAACCTGTGCCTTTTTATAGGTGAGTTGAGTCCATTGATATTAATCATTATTAATGACCAGTGGTTGTTAATTCCAGTTATTTTCTTTTTGGTAGTAGAGTTTGTGTGTTTCCCTTCTTTGAGTTGAGCTGGTGTAGGGTTGTTAGATGTCTGTGTTATTATGGGTGTTGTTTGCTTCCTTTAGTTGTGGTTTACCTTCTAGTTCTTTCTGTAAGGCTGGCTTTGTGGATATATGTTGCTTAAATTTGTTTTTATCCTGGAATATCTTGTTTTCCCCATCAATGGTGAAGGAAAGCTTTGCTAGGTATAGTAGTCTGGGCTTGCATCCGTGGTCTCTTAGTTTCTGCAGCACATCTATCCAGGACCTTCTGGCTTTCATGGTTTCCATAGAGAAGTCAGGTGTAATTCTGATAGGTTTACCCATATATGTTACTTGACCTTTTTCCTTTGCAGCTCTTAATATTCTTTCTTTATTCTGTATGTTTTGTGTTTTGATTATTATATGGCGAGATGATTTTTTTTTGTTCCAGCCTATTTGGTGTTCTGTATGCTTCTTGTACCTTCATAGGCATATCCATCTTTAGGTTGAGAAAATTTTCTTCAATAATTTTGTTGAATATATTATCTGGGCCTTTGCAGTGGAATTCTTCTCCTTCTTCTACCCCTATTATTCTTAGGTTTGGTCTTTTCATGGTGTCCCAGATTTCCTGGATATTTTGTGTTGCTAATTTGTTGGATTTGTTGTTTTCTTCGATCACCGAGTTTATTTTCTCCATCGTATTTTCAGCGTCTAAGATTCTTTCTTCTATCTCTTGTATTCTGTTGGTTATACTTGTGTCTGTGGTTCCTGTTCGTTTATCCAGATTTTCCATATCCTGCCATCTCTCGGTTTGTGTTTTCTTCATTGCCTCCATTTCAGTTTTCAAGTTTTGAACTGTTTCCGTTGCCTGTTTGAATGCTTTTTCTTGGTTTTCTAGGTTATCTTTGAAGAATTTATTCATTTCTTCTAACTTTTTGTTAGTTTTCTCATCCCTTTCTTTAAAGGAGTTTTTCACCTCTTCTTTAAAGGTCTCTATCACTTTCATCATGTCACATTTAAAGTCGATTTCTTCTACTTCTTCTGGGATAGGTTGCTCAGGTTTTCCTGTGGCATACTCGCTAGTTTCTGGTGTTATCATGTTGCTTTTCAGGTTGTTGGATAAATTCTTGGATTGGCGCCTGCCCATCTGTTCCTTCTTATGTGTTCAGGAGAGTCTCGGTGGCTTGGTCCCTCAGTCTGGGTGTATTTGCCAGCACTGGATCAGGGCTCCTTGCGGCCTCTGGATGTATGTGCCAGCACTGGATCAGGGATTCTTGCAGCGTCGGGATGTATCTGCCAGCACTGGATCAGGGCTCCTTGTGGCCTCTGGATGTATCTGCCAGCACTAGATCAGGGCTCCTTGCGGCGTCCGTGTGTTTCTGCCAGCACTCCATTGCTGATAATCTTTTGGACTTTCAAAAACATCTTATTTATTTTTGGCATTCTGTAATTTCATTGAGAGATATGTCAGATTATTATTATTTTTGGGCTCTATTGAAATATGTTTATTTTATAATTTTAATGTGACCAATCAGCTGCAGCAAAGTCAATTGTTAGCTGCTCTAGCTTGTCTCCTACTCACCATGTCTTTCTTTCTTTAGAAGATGCAGCTATATTTCCTCATCCTCATGCTGATTCTCAGCATCCTTGCTATTATTTTCACACTCTTCCTCCATCTTTCTGTGCTGGACTTAAGATACGATCTTCAGATCGATCTTACAGAGAACTTTGTCCTTATCCACTGATTCTGAACAGGGGTGAAATTTGATTTCTTCCCAGCTGAGAAATAGTAATCTATCCCTCGTGTTTTTTTTTTCTTCAGAAAGTTTTGAAGCACCCCACCTTCCAACTTGATAAAGGTCTCACGCACTCCTTTATATTTCTGTCATGACCTGCTTTGGTCTATTAGTTTGGAGGCTACTGATCTCCTCATCACTCCCCTGAGTTTCTTCTCTCTGAATTGCTTATTGTAATCCAAAGGACATTTCAGGAGAAAGTGACTTATTTCTGAGTTATTAAAGGGAGTTTCTCAGGAAGGCATGGAAAAAAATGTTCTCTGACATAAACCTCACCGTGAAAGTGTTTTCTTTTAATTTCACAGTGTACCATTTGTACAGTAACCGCATATTTAAAACTTTCTTCTTGTGACTGGGTTCTAGCTGTACTGCTAAAGTCACATTGTTTTCTGCATATAAGTTTTATAAATACTTGTTTCTTATGGATAACAAAGTTCTATTTGGCTTCAGATGGTTTAAACATTTATTTTAGTATTGAATATATGCGAAATAAGCATGTGTTTTTACATTTTATGTGAGGAAAGTAAAGTTTATTTTCTTATAGTTTACTTTTCTAACAAAATTTACAAGTGGACCTTCCTGTGACTTGTTGCCTGTACTTATTATATACCGACATTTCACATTTCCTTTATTTTTTTATAAATTATAAACATTTTGGATATATCAAACCACTCATAAACAATGATTACATGAGTTTAAATTTAAACTCGCCATTAGCTCATTAGTAACAAAAGGCATGTTTATCTTTCACATTTTTTCCTTTTGTAATGTTCTTGGATTTAAACTATTTACTTTTCTATGAAAATATTAATTTAATCTCATTCTTTAAAACTGAATTTGATACATAATTGTGCTTATTTCTATTTAAAAATTATGTGTATAAAATGCCCAGCTCTTAGAAGATCCTGTAAGTACTACAGGACATTGTCACTGTTTTTCTTGAGATAAGTTATGTTTTGTGCATTTTTGAGGGTTTAAAGGAAAATGTGCACAATTCAAAGACGATGGTTTTGTGTCAAGGTGAAATGTGATTGCATTAAAAAGGACAAGACCTGACGCAGTAAAGCCTGTTAAAGCAGCCTCTGCTTCTTCAGAATAAATCTAAAAGAGATAAATTCCTTTTTCATGAGATGCATGGAAGTGAAGACATAAGGAAACACACTTCTTGATAGCCAGATAGTTTGGAGCAAGAAATGAAGTACTAAGAGTTTTAAATTTCGTAACTTGTTTACCATATCTGGGGAGTAAAACATAAAATCATATGTTCACTTTATGAGACACAATGTAGAACAAAGCAAATTTTGATACATAAAATGATATGACAAAATAATGAAAATTAAAATCAGGATGCCAAGTATCATAAATAAAATAAATATTTATGTATATAATATTACTGTATAGAAAACAAATATATCAAACACTATCACTGACAATGTGAAAGAAAAAACACAATGCCATTTCACTTGTTCTTATGAAGCTTCTATATAAATAAACTGCTATCATATTCTTCTTTTTATTTATTTCCATATGAGTTAAGGAAGTTGTTTGTTACAGAGATAAATCACCTACTCACTTGGTGAAAGCCGTTTATTTGCTAGCAAATGACAGAACAAGAACTAATGTGCATGCTAACATAATGAATAACTTTCTTGAATGTTTTTTCCTTTATTTTTGTGAGTGTTGTTTTTTCTATCTTGCATCCTTCACGGTAAGCTGGATGTAGTCATCACTAGTAGCTGTCAATTCATAAATAATATCTTTTCCTGCCTCAGTAAGGATAAAAGAATTATATGAAGATAGAAAGATATTCAAAACAAGAAAGACATTATTTTCAAGACCATGTAATTTTAAGGACCCATAACTAATAATAACAAAAGCAACTGATAGACACTGACTGTTCATGCAAACTTCCATAGCTATATGTTAAAAACTGTGAACTAAGCTGATTTCCATCTAATGGCATCTGCAGGTGGAGAACAGGCTCACTTTAAAATCAGTGTACCAAAGAGATACTTATACTCCTTGTTTATTGAAGCAGTGTTCACAATAAACATCCATGAAAACAATATAAATGCCCATCTGTTGTTGCTGAGTGATTTAAAAACCGTGTAGCGCAAATACAACAAAATGCTTCTGTGTTGTAAGTGAAATCCTGTCATTCGCAACAACATGGTTTGAGCTCATGATGCTAACTAAATGTGTAAGTCAAATGCAGTAATACAAGCATCACAAGATTTTTGAGCATGTATTGAATATGTAAACAGTATCTCAGGACTAAGCCTATATCTCATGGTGGGACCCTTAGCATGAGCAAAGCCCTAGGCTCTATTTTTGGACTACAGAAACAAAATAACAACAGAAAATAAACAAATGAAAACATCCAAGCTTAATAAAAGTAACCAGGTAGAAATTGTAAGTAGAATGAAAGATAGCTAGAGTTCAGAAAAAAAGAAAATTTGACAAATGGATATTAAGTTATAGCCAGTTAGTCGCAGGGTGAATATGACTACAACAGCAATCTGTACATTTTGAAAAATCAGAAAAAAGAGTTTTGAATGCATTACCTATAGAGAAATGAGAAGTATTTGAGAACACTGATATGTTTAACTTTATTTTTAATTATAAAGTATAGGCATTTGTCCACTGAAAAAATGTGTTGGACCCTTGAATATACATAACTTCTATGTTTTACTATATTAGTTGAATTAAATTCCAATAAATATTAATGCTCTTATGATGTAATTACTTTCTGGTTAGATTTGAGGTCTGCCTCACTGGAGGGTTATAGTACAAGCAATATTCAAAAGCCAATGGCTGGGGAAGTCCTAGGCCCTGGGATAAAATAAAATCTACTTTTGTTGTTTTGCTAAATGGCCACACTGTCATATTTTCTTTTAAATATTTGTTTATATTCATGTGTTTGAACTACTCCCAACCAAACTCAGAAAAGCTTCTTTACACAGCAGACGCTGGCTAATGTAGAGAAGAGTTACTGTTCAATGTGCCGAGAAAGAAAGACCAAGTACTCAGCCCTAAAATTGACTGTAATAATAAATCTTCCCCCTCCAAGGCTCAGGGAACAACAAAGAAGAGGAGGCAGAAAGAATATAAGATGTGGAAAGGAGAACTCTTATATGCTGTTCTCTAGACATAGATGGCCATCAGACTCACGAATTTACAGTAGGTCTGGTTACTTCAACAATACCTGCACAGACCAGGTCAGCCAAATTTCCACATACCTGGGGTAGATGATCTTCAGACCCTGCATCTCCTGAGCTCTTGGAAGTGAATAGTTGCTGAGAAAAGGGAAAAATATTCTTTTAGTATGTGGCCACTAGCTCGGCTTTATACCCATACACCCATGGGTAGTATTAGTAAGACTTAGTGGACAATCAAAAAGAAAAAAAAAAAAACAACATGAAATTGGGAGGGAAGACTTCTGGAAGGATATGAGAAAGTTGGATGGGGAAAATTGAGGGGTTAGGAGTTAGATATGAATTTCATTCAATACATATATACTATGGAATAATGCTTTTGCATTCTGTAAAGATTTGTCACTAGTATTGGTTTACCAAAATGCTGACTAGCTAGTAGTCAGGCAGGAAATATAGGTGGGTCAACCAGAGTAGGTGAAATTCTGAGAAGAGGAAAGGCAGAGACACAGTCAGCAGCCAGTTGTAGAGGAATCAAGATGAGAATGCCTCACTGAGAAAAGGTGACAAGCCACATAGCTAAACATAGATAAAAAATTATGGGTTAATTTAAGTTGTAAGAGCTAGTTAATAATAAGACTGAGCAATAGGCCAAACAGATTATAATGACAATAAACCAAAGCTGGGCAGTGGTGGTGCTCCCAGCACTGGGGAGGCAGAGGCAGGTGGATCTCTGTGAGTTTGAGGGCAGCCTGGGCTACAAGAGCTAGTTCCAGTACAGGCTCCAAAGCTACAGAGAAACTCTGTCTAGAAAAACAAACAAAACAAAACAAAAAATTACAATAAGCCTCTCAGTGGTTATTCAGGAACCGGCAGGCAGGACAGAAACCTCCACCTATATATGTATGGATTTCTCAAGTATGAAGAAAAACTTTCAATAGATAATGTTAATTTTATCACTAATTTTGGGTGTATACTATGTGGCACATGTGTATATTTGTGTTTGCGTGTGTATGTGACCATGAATGCTGATGTGTGTGGGTGCATGTGTATCTGCAGGCTATAGGTTGACACCAATTCCACTTCATCTGCTGAAGCAGGGTCTCTCACTGAAACAGAAGCACTGAAACTTAGTTTCTTTAGCCATCTTGTGGACTTGCAAGGTGTGTGTGGTAGTGGAGGCATCCCTCCCTTTATTTGTGTACCCTGTCTCTGCCTTATGAGCTGAAATTATAGATGGGATGTCTTCACATTAGGCCACAAACCCCAGTAATAACATTCATCTTTTGTTTGGAGTTATTTGGGTCCCATGAAAATCTTAAAGCATGAGAGGTCATTCTTTCATGAATAATTTCCATGAAATTCTCAACTTTGTTCTCTAGAACTTATTTCAGTATAGCTGAGCATTCAAAGCCCTTTTGAATTTCATGTTGAATAACCTCTTTCTCTGCTTTCAGTACACGTGGTAGAAATGAATTTTCAGGCAACTGAACTATTTAGGGAAACAAGCATGTTAAAAATAGCAAGTAGGAAGATGTTCAGGCTGAGATCAAGATTAAGAACCTTTCTTTACACATTTACATGAAACCAAAGCTTCCAGTCGGCTTTCCAATTAGACCACACTGAAAGCCAAAGCATTGCTGAGTGCTGTCAGCACAATTAGCATTTATATTTGCAGAGGCATTCCAGGCCCCAGGAACAGTGCCAGAATCTTTTAAGATAAACCTGGTAGTCAGTTTGTGCTAAAAATAGCTAACTAAAGAAGAGCAATTTCTCCTTCTGACATGCAGTGAAGAACCTTCTAATACAAGGTGATGGAATTTTGGCAGTGAGAACGGTTAAGAAAAAAATGTTCCATAGTGAGAATCCATTTTATTCAGGGTCAGTAAGTGGGAGAAAATAAAAACGGTTATTTCAAAACAGAGGGAGTGAGGCATTCTGTGTGGATTTGACTCCAGAGAACGACCTCATATTTTAGTTACACTTCAGTTACAAGATAATAAGCATGTAAAAATATATTGAATTTCAGTTTTCCATCACCAAGTGAGGCACAAAAAAACCACTTTGTTAGGCTATTATGAATGCCACATCCCCACATAATGTATTAGCAATTATTGAGTTCTGTCTTGCCTTCATTCTTCTTCTCCTATCAAATCAGTCTCCACCTCTGTTTATTACATTGTATCTGAAATAAAGAAGCCATTTCAACAACTTCAAGGCACCCTTTCCTTCCCCTTTGGACTGTTTTATTAGATCCTTTGGGTGAGCTTAGCATACACTCTACAACCTCAAACTTCTTTCATTTACTACTGCTGACTTTTCCTAAAACTTCATCTCATGATTATCTACTATTTATATTTCACTGTGATTTTAACATGCCTTGTCCACTAAAAGAAAAAGGATGTTCATTAGAACTCAAGGAATCCTATACAAACAATTTGTACTTTTAATGATTCCCTGAGTACCTATTTGTGGCTGTTTTATGCAATAAATTTATAAGTTCGAACTCTGGACCTGGGGTGAAGCTAATCGATAAAGTGGTTGTGACAAGGCACTGGGTTCAACTTTAATAATTACAAAGAAATAAATAGTATGAACCTATTTATTTTTCATAGCAGTATCCTAAAGTTAGAGTTTAGACATTTTCATGTTTTACATGAGTAATTGAGGTCTAGAGAAGTATGGCTAAGATTTAAAAATAGTCTATTGCCATTATCCCTATATCTCTTTTTAACCACTGATGTTGGCTTTCCTTAAAGTCTTTATATTGATTGAGTCTTTCTGCCTGATAGGTCTGCATTCAGAAGGAACCTATGCTTACACAGAACAAAGAAACATTGTCAATCAGTTCTCCACACTACTTTCTTTGCAGTTATAGCGAACACCATAAACTTAGGCAGGCAGGCAGTACTTCTGAAAGGAATATTCACATTCCTCAGCTGTTACTGTCCTTCCTAGCTGGACTTCATTCTTCTTTTCCAAAAAGTGCATTGAGTGTAATATTAAAAATAATCAGCCATTGACTGCTGTAGAAAATCATACAGCCAATAGCATTTAACTTAACTGCCCAATGAGGCGTGGCCTCTTATACTATATATGCTGATGTAAAGCGTGCATCTGGCCTCTCTCTTTTCTGGCTGCAGGATTCGGTTTCTGTTCTTGTTCCAGCAGAGGATTCTGATTTGTGAGTCTACCCCTAAATAACCGTCTATTATTCTCAGTTCTGAGCTAGTGTGGGATGTCTTTTAAGCATCCTTCTTCAATTGACAATTAATGGCTGCTGGAAAAGGTAATCAGTGTTCGGATTTCTAAGAAGGAAGCCCTGAAAAGTTATGCCCAGTAGATGACCCTACATCTATGCAGACATAGATAGCTCTGATTGGAAAAGAAAAAGAGGGAGGGGTAAAGAAGAGGAGAGAGAGAGAGAGAGAGAGAGAGAGAGAGAGAGAGAGAGAGAGAGAGACAGACAGAAAACATGAAGTTGTGAAGTTGGTAGAGAAAGTGTTAGGGTGTCTAGGGAAAAATTTAGAGGGGTGGAAATGGGGGATTGGATTTGTTTAAGCACATTATATGTGTGTATAAATTCTCAATAATAATAATTTGCCTAGGTTTCTTAAATGAGTGCATGGGTGATACATTTTATACCATATGTCTATGTCTTTATGATCCTTAACATCTCTTAGCATTTAAAAATTGTCTTTCAGAAAGAATTAATGAAGAGTTTCATATCCTGCATTCCCCCAAAGCACTTGTCACCAAAAGGAGATCTTCTCTGAATGTTTTCTCATAAAATACCATGAAATTTAAAAATGCAAAGTAAGTGTAAATGAATGATCAGCCCTGTTTTTCCAAGATTAATTTTCAAATGTTAATTAGTAGGCTGATGACTAAAAGTTTTGTTTTACAGAGTAAAACTATCATAAGCCATAAAACTCATTTCAGGGGGCATTACTCCTCTTTTACAGAAACTCTTTATTGCATTCTTTCCCCACTGTCACTCCTCACTACTTCCCATGAAGCAGTCTTGCTACTTGGTATTCATGTTTTGGGAGAACACTGTTCAATATGAGAAGGCCCCATTTGCCCTGTCACAGGAGTGTAGTAGCTGGCTGCTGACAATTTATTTTTTAATATGAACCTTCATCTACATGATTTAAAAGTCTTCTCTAGATTGTTCCTCCAAATATTCTTCTGTTCTCCATTGTACATGATTTTATGAAAGAAGAAGCATGGTATAGCATAATGGTCTTTGTCCAATCTTGTCACTTCGAGATGCTGTGTGTTCTCAGTCTTCTGATTTTGAAATTGAGAATGATGAGCTCAAAGTGGAAGTTACTCGGAGAATTAAAAAGATTAAATGTGTATTTATTTATTCATATTTATTTGAAACATGAGTCAGTGGTTTAGCACTATTAGCTTCTCTCTGATTTTCTGCTTTCTAGGCCTGACTGAGATTTACACATGTTTTTTTAAAGTAATTGTATCACATGCTTTATCAGATTATGGATATGCCATCTGGCTGAAGCCATTCATTGAATTTCTTTGTCGCCAAGTTAGGTTACAGTTTTATTGGTCACCTACTATTCTTTTCACCCTCCTATGCACTAAAGAGAATAACAGCACTGTAAGCTCATATAATAGACAACTAATCTCAAGGAGTTAAGAATCTTATTGAAGTATATGGTGCTACTGTTTGCCCTCTACTCCCCCACTTCTTCAAATTTAGCAGCATCAGATAGAAAGAGAAGATGGTTTAGAAAGAAGAACTGTACATTCAGATCATGTCAAGTGCTTGGTATTGACTACAGTAATTAGTACAGTTTTCATGAAGGGCAGAGTTGACAGCTATGGCACTGAAGGTTGTATTTAGGTACAAATAACTGGGAGCACTCCAAGTTGAAAAATATAATCAACCACAGGCATGGGCAAAATACATGAATGACAGATGTAATGACACTGCACAGAATAAAAGTCCCCAGGACTTAGGAACATATGTTTCTAAGATACATAAGAGCAATGAATTTGGAGAGATTAAATGCTGAAAGTTAAGATGAAAGTTTAAGAATACATCTACTCAGGGAAATCATAACCCTTCAGACTTTGTATCCTATGGATTTCTAAGGGCTCAAACGTCAAACCTGGTTTCAAAATGACATGGTCCACAAAAGCAGGATAATGTCATACTGAGTAATGGTCTAGATTAATTAAACTCTCTTTGATTTACTCCTGAGTTTTAGAGTCAGTCTACACGTACTCTACTTGGTTATCTACTTATATACCCCTGATCCCTTCTTCTTCTCTAAAGCCCAAAGCATAACACTGCCAGTAGTTGAAACTAGTTCAAATTTTGTAACACTGAGTTTAGCAATAACTAAGAAAGTGAAGGAGAAAGGGACACAGGGTTTGTTGTATTCTCCAAGTACACACATAGCACCAAGTTAGGTAACTGACTATGCTAAAAATAACCAATTGTCTTTTTAGTGGAGCATGGAAAGCATGGCCTAAGCTTTTCAGCCAGTGGATGTGTAACCCTTACTCTCTAGAACTTTGATCATAAAGTATTTCAAATTAGATGGGTTCAAACAACAACCATGAGTTTTCTCACATTCTGGAAGGCAACAAGTTTCAAGTCAATGTGTTAGTGAAGTTAGGTTCACACTTATAGCTCCTGATAAACACCAAAAGGGGAGGTCCTTACCTGCCTTTTGCCACTTTTTGAGATTTGTCATTAGTTCAGCTGTTCTTAGGGTTTGTAGATACATCCCATCAAGCTGGACCTCTCTTGTCTTTTTTTTTTCTGTAACTCACTCCCTGTTTCTCTTCTCTCTTTCAAGGATACAATTCTACATGCCTGAGGATCCAAGCTATTTTATAAAGAGTTATGTTAAGTATGTTAATAAAGACCCCCCCTCCAAAAACATCATATTTACAATTGCTAGTAGGTAGGATGCCAACAAAACTTTCTAGTGGCCACAATCCACATGTGAACAAACATTTTCTGAGAAATGTAAATGAGTATTTCAGGGAAAATAGACAATAGCACATTTTCTTAGAAGCTGAGACAATTCGGAAATGCATTGTCGATGCTTCAGAATTTCTGAGCCTCAATCTGATCCTCCTGCCAATACTTCTTTTGGTAATTGAGTTTTAGTAATAAAGTGTATGGATAGAATCAAAGATGCACATGATTCTATGGAGATTTGAATTTATGCATGTTTTATATTCATCATGACATTTGAGTTTCACAATTTAACTGTAAATCACAGAATACTATTCTTGAAGATTTAAATAAGATTCACTATAGTCTACAATAATTGAAAATTAAAATAAAATTCTAAGCAGATCAGCACGTCCTGGCTTCATTCCCTAATTGAAGAACGTCCTCAAGCTTCTTATTTCTGACAGACTTAACCATCACCCAATTAGCTCTTCATTGGGATTCTCCACAGAGAACCAAGATTTTTTTTCCAGCATCTATTCAAAAGAACAGAGAAAAGAGTTGAACAGGTCACATCCAGGCTATTGTCTATCAATTTAGGGTTCACATGAAATTATAATTTGCCTAGAGACAAAGAAGGCAAAGGAGGCATCAAGAAGCCTACTGCTTTTTATATTTTCTTTGCAAGAAATAAGCTAAAGTGGTTAAGTAATATTTGCTCCTAAAATAAATCACCTACTGTGTCTTAAAAGAAGAACTATGATTTGCGGGCCAGCTAGATGGTTCAGAGGTTGAAGTGCTTGCTTCACAAGCTTAATTACCTGAGTTTAATTTCAGAAACCCACATCAAACTGAAGGGAGAGAACCAACTCCTGAAAGTTGTCCTGTGACCACCATGTGAAATTTTGCATGCAGACACACAAGTACACATGTACACACACTAGATAAATAAAGTTAAGGTAAAAACTACACCTTTTAAAGGGATATAATTATTTGTTTAAGATATTTTTTTTATTTAGTACCTTCAATTTCTTTGCCTGTTCTATGGAATCAAAACTGCCATCTCTTTGCATTAAATATATATTTCTTCTATATAATCTGGTTTCTTTACTCCAGAGTTGTATGTTCTCTATCAAATGTGACTTTATACAAATGAAACCAGCTGTTTTGTATCTTAAAAGATACAATTAACTTTTAGAAATTACTCTTTGCCATGTTTTTCAGTCGAAGTGTATCTGGTTGGCATTTTGAACTGCCACTGAACTCTTCAATGCTCAAAATAACTGACTCTTGGGAAAATAGAGTCTTCCTATTATTTTAAGATCAGAAGTTGAACCTTCTCAGTAAAAGGCAAGGCTGTCAGATTGCCTCTTGTAATACTCTAAATACAGCTGCGAATAATTTCTCCCCTTAATATATAGCCATTAACTCTTATACCCAGAGTGTTTAAAATACCAAATGCAAACCTTGATTTCCTATGTCCTTCTTCTATAGCATAAACACAATCCTAAATAGTAAAAAATAAATTTGATTTTTGACAGTTTTACTATTTTTTAAGTTATTATTCATCACTTTCTAAAACTTTTCTTTCCTGAAAACTACAAAATGTTATTTAATATCAAACAGACCAGAAAGACTTCATCAAGCAACTGATGGGAGCAGATGCAGAGACGCACAGCCAAACATTAGGGAGAGCTCTATGGAGTCTTGCAGATGAGGGGGAAGAAAGATTGATAGGTCAAACCAGAGGAGTCAGGGACATCACCTGAATAGAGACCAATGAACCAACTGACCAGGATTTATGGAGCCTGTAGGGTTCTGGCCAACGTCTTATTCATATATGTTATAGCTGAGTATTTTGGTGTTCTTGTGGGATTCCTAATGGTGGGAACAGGGACTGTCTCTGACTCTTTTTCCTATTTGTGGGGCATTTTCCTTCTACTTTGTTTCTTCTTCCTTGTCCATCCTTAATGAGGTGGTATGTGCCTGGTCTTAATGTAGCTTGTTGTGCTGTGTTTGGCTGATGTCTGTGGGAGTCCTGTTCTGTTCTGACTGGAGGTGGAGGGGAGGGTAGATCTAGGCTAGAGAAGAGGTAAGGGGAAGAGACAGGGGACAGGGAGAGGATACTACACTCGAAATCCCATAAAGGTTTGCATTTGAAATATGGTTGTCCCTCACTACTGTAGAGGACCAAAGGGTTCCAGGATGCCCCTTGGCATCCTGGCTTCTTATGTAAACCACAGAGTATGTGCATATCACCCATACATAACTTCTGTGCATATTAGATCATTTCTAGGTTTCTGATAACGCAGGTACATGTTATGCTGTGTCAAAGAATATGACAAATATTAAATTATGTACAGATTTAGTATGTCACAGATTTTTCCCTGGTATTTTCAATGCTTAGTGGTTCAAATGGATATATGTAAATCCTACAGTGCAGAGGCCCAACTGCCCATTCATCCCCCAAAAATGTCATTCTTTAAATTATCTTCCATAAGAAGGCAAGCTTAATTAGAACAAAAATTACTTTTGTCTTGTTGATTCTTGCTCTCAGGACATTACACAGAAGAGCATAGCTCTGAACACGGTGTACTGCAGCAATGTGTGCTCCCCACTGAATCCACCTTCTACTATAAAGTGTTCTGAAATTTTAGTTGCCTTACGTGCCTGGTACCTGTCCTGTTTTACATTCATTCATTTGTGTCTGTGAAGAAGCATTTGAAGGTACTTGATTCAAATTAGCAAAGTTTATTGAATTCGTACAGCATATCCAGACACTAGAATAAAATCCTCCATTAACATTTACATAATACTAAGAGAGAAGAAACCTATGTGGCCTTTATTATTGAAGGTTATGATGGCCTTGAGTGTTGTCATTAATTCTGAAATTAAAAGTACATAGTTCAAAATAAAGTTGTTTATCCTTTTCAAGGTTCCACAACCTTCCTTACTTGCTGACTCATACTTAATTATGAATAAGAGTATTTATAGTTGTAATGATATGGTTTAAAACATTCATTTTGGAGCTCAAACCCCTTGGATTTGTACTCTGGCTGCTTCATATTTGCTTGTTCTACGCTGTCTCTAAATTTCAGGTTCTTCACCTGTATGTTATAGTGGTATAAACATGTGGGGTTAGCAGTTTTGTTATGCATTCTTAGAAGAGCAGTAGCATTTTGTGGTATCAATCTGAGAAATGTTGGGACTATACAGCAAGTAAATGCACAATAACATGTACTACTGTTCTTAGAAACACGTCATTGTTCTAGGAATTTACATTCTACTCACCTGCTTAGCTCCCTTTTACTCCCATTTCTGTTGAACTTTGCCCTATCAACACCTGTGAATTTGGCACTAGCCCTTCCCGCTTTTCAGTCATCCACTTTGATTTTGTTGTAGTACTTTCCACAGCTGCTCTTTGGCTTAGAGTGGCCTTTCACGCCCGTGTCCTTGGCAATATATAAAACTGACCTGTCCACCGAGCTTTCATCTTCTTACAACACCAACAGCCCTGCCCACTAGACAGCTCTCATAACAGAATGACAAAGGGCACATTTTATACCTTCTAGAGTCTTTCTCAAATTTCTACAAATTTTGTCAGTGAATTATGAATATCCTAGAATAACGAATAAATGTTCAAATACTTTATTGGTCAAAAAGAGAGTAGTACTTCAGCGATTATGCAAACCCTAACTATTAATCAAATGATCATTATTCCCCAAGATCCAAAACATAGCAATGAATGAGCAAAGGTGGTTGTGATACATTTTGGGCTTGGGGACAAAATAGAGAAGTCTATTTCCTTTTGCTCTTGCCTGTTTTGAACTTTTGTTATTATTCTCTTCTCAGGTAGATGTGGTTACAGATACTGACAAAATAACATGTATATCTCTAAAGTAGCATAAAATCTGTCAAAGCCAATCCTGGGCAGACAAGGGCAAAGTAAGATATCAGAAAAGGGACAATTTGATAATGCTACATTAAAATTTAATTTGCTTTTTAGTTACATATATTTGTAATTATTTACAAGGGTATGACTCTTGGATTCATATATACAATGGATATGGATCAACTGAGGATAATTAGAAAAAAATTTATCACTATTTATGGTGAATATATTAAAAATTCTTTGTTTTGATACACATATATGTCATTATGATATATGTGTATATATACATATGTAAATGCACGTGTGTCATTAGTAAAAATTAAACACTCCATATAATAAATATAAGAATTTATTCCTCCTAAGATGTATTTTCAAATATTGATATTTTGTTTTTGTTTTGTTAAATATATAATGAATCATTGGATCATGCGACAGTTGTACCATTTTTCTTTCTAAGGTAATAGGTTTATTCAGCTCTCATTCTTCGAAGGTTAAAATTCAGTCAGCATGATGTGTGATCTCTCTTGGATGTATTCCCATAACAATGAGTGGAATTACAGAAGAGAAATGTCAAGGCAGAAATTATCAAGAATAGGTCAAGGTAGAATTCTCAAAAAAAAAAAATACAGGGGTCAGACTTACTCCTCTATAACACCTTTTTAAATCTACACCTATCTATCTGTCTATCTATCTATCTATCTATCTATCTATCTATCTATCTATCTTCATCATCATCATCTGTTATCTTTCTGTCCATCTGTCTGCCTGTCTGTCTGTCTATCTATGTCTATATATCTTTTTGTTTTCCAAGACAGGGTTTCACTGTGTAGGCCTGGCTGTATTGGAACTCACATTGTAGACCAGCCTGGCCTCATCTCACAGAGATCCGCCTGCCTCTGCCTCCTGAGTGCTCAGATTAAAGTTGTGCGCCACCACAATCAGGTTCTATAACCCTTTTTTTGAGAACTGGGGTCCCACATAAATGGCTTCATCTCTCCTGCGTACCATATCTCCATTAACCTCCTACTAAGCGTCACTTCTTAAATGCTCACTGGTGATGCAAGGATGCTTGAGGTCCGTTTTTGGCTTCTTATTTCATTAACAAAGGAATTTAAGAATGGACTCAAATGGAAGCACCAGGAAAATTTTATTATGTCTTAAAAGAAAACTGCAAGGCAGGCAAGCTGTCAGATCTTAGCTGCTGCCTGGAAAGGACAAAGAGCAGAGAAAGAAAAGACCAGGAATGGAAGCCAGATACCCAATCCAGCTCTCACATGGTGTGGAGGAAGACTTTAGAGAAAGTATAAGAAATTTCGAAATATTGGATGAGGCAAAGCCCAAACTATTAGGAAAGTATGCTTATAAAAGACATAGAAAGAAGGGAAAGGTATAATAATTTCTGAATAATTCAGAAAAACGGGCTGACTTAAAGTTCTGCATGGCCAAGAAGTACACATGGCGAAAAGTACACAGCTGTGCTTTTGCTAGTATTCAGAAACCTCCTCACTGCTCTCCATAATAGCTATTCTAATTTAAACTCATATCATGTGTAAGTAAAAAGGTTCCTCTTTGTCTTCAACTCTGCCGGTATTGTCTTCTTGATGATTGCTGTTCTCACTGGGATGAGGTATTAGCATTGTGGAAATGATTTGCATTTCTCTTATGTCTAAGAAAATTGACCAGTTTTTCATGCATTTATTGTCCAGTAGTACATCTCTGAGGTAAAAAATGTCACCTTGTGCTTTTAAACTTCTTACTTAAATTGTTTTCAATCTCCTAGTGGTGTAGAAATTAGCAGATTTAATGAAGACTGTCTGATCATGAGTTCTGTGGCAATCCGAATAAAGACTAAGTTAGACAGTGAACTCTGCCACTGTCAGTTAGATTGTTTAGAAAACTATATTGTGATGATATAAACTAATGTCCTTGTTTTTTAAAAACACATGGCAAAGTATTTAATAGTCGAAGGTTATTATGAATGTGAAATTTTGTTCAGGAAAAATATCACAGCATACAAACATACACAACAAGAATGATAAAGCAAATGTCCCACAATGGTGAGAACAGCAGAATCAAGTAAACTAAGTTTATTTGAAAGTGAGTTGTACGAGCAATAAGAATGAATTAAGAAGGTATTGAAATCTTTCAGAGAGGAGAATTCCTCTTATATACTGAGCTTCTCAAACTTGAGTTTTGTGCTTACTGAACATCTGTGCGCACTGGATTATGGTACCCAGAAGTGAAAGAGAAACACCAAGGTTGGGAGTGATCAGAAGGATGAGATCACTAACCAACCCCCTAATAACTGCCTTTCTTGGGATACTATTTATATAAGGACAGCAAAAGCAGGGGTGTACTTTTAGCTAAAGGTTTATTAAAAGCAGAAGGAATCTAAAAATTAATTTCTCTTCATCATACTTCATCATGGTAGTGATTGGGTCAAGACAGAGTTGGAAGATATACTACCTGTTAGAGAACACAGGTTTTCTAAACACTTCACATGGTAGTTTACCATGCGTTGTGTTTGTATGCTGTCTTTGGGAGATACACTTTGATAATTACACAGTGCAGTTTAGGGAAGGTTGAGTCACGACTTCCCAAGTGAACTCTCAGCATGCCGAGTGTTCGGAAGACTATATGCCTTGGTAAAGCACTAGTATTCTCATAGTCATAACATTAGAAGCCAATAAACAGACCCCATTGGAGTCTTCCTCAGGGCAGAGTCTATCCATAAGATGACTGTACAGAAAACAGGGTTGCCTGGCAATTACAGCCTCACCTGTTGCCATGTGCACCCCTTAAAAGTGTCTGCTAGGCACAACTGTCCCTCTTGCCTTTCTTTTTTTTTTATTTTTCCATTCAGAAATTTACAGTTCCTCCCCTTCTCTCAGTCCCCTCCTGGTCCCCCACTAACCCTCCTCCCTCCCCCTTCATCCTTAAGAGAGGGCAGGGTACCCTGCCCTGTGGGAAGTTCAAGGCCCTCTGCCCTCCATCCCAGACTAGGAAGGTGTGCATCCAAGTAAACTAGGGTCCCAAAAAGCCAATACATGCAGAAGATACAGGTCCCAGTGCCATTATCGATGGCTTCTCAGTCTGTCCCATTGTCAGCCACATTCAGGGAGTCCGGTTTGATCTCATGCTTATTCAGACCTGGTCCAGCTGGATTTGGTGAGCTCCCATTAGATCAGACACACTGTCTCAGTGGGTGGACCAACCCCTCGCAGTCCTGACTTCCTTGCTTATCTTCTCCCTCCTTCTGCTCTTCAACTGGACCTTGGGAGCTCAGTCCATTGCTCCGATGTGGATGTGGGTCTCTGTCTCTATCTCCATCCATCGGACGAAATTTCTATTGTGATATTCAAGATATTCATCAGTGTGACTATGGGACAAGGCCAAAACAGGTACCCTCTCCTCTGCTGCCCAAGGACCTAACTGGGGACATCCCCATACCTGGGTTCCCTTCTAGAGCCAAGTCTCTTGCCAACCCTAAAATGGCTCCCTTAATGTAGATATCGTCTTCCCTGCTCCAATATCTGCCCTTCCTCCATCTCCACCCTCCCACTCCCCCAAACTCTCCCCAGTCCTTCCCTTCTCCCTTATCCTTCCCTTTCTCCCCTTCCCCCTACCTCACCCCTACCCCTACCCCCACTCCCATGCTCCCAACTTTTGCCTGGCTATCTTGTTTGCTTCCAATTTCCAGGAGGATCTATATATGTTTTTCTTTGGATTCACCTTACTATTTGGCTTCTCTAGGCTTGCGAACTATAGTTTATGGCTAGAGTCCACTAATGAGTGAGTACTTTCTTGTCTCTTGCCCACTGCCTCTTGTTTTCCTCTTGTCTCATCTCTATTCTGTGTCTGCCTCTCTCATGTCCTCACTCTAACAAAGTCTTTCACTCATTCACTCTCCCCTCCTCCCTCCCCAATAAACCTCTTGCACAGAAAGGAAAGAAGGAGCAGGAGAAAGAGAAGGTTTAGGAGGAGGCGGCAAGGTCCTTATTTTACAAAGACTAGTTTGTCAAACCTATAGGTTGTTTTGTAAATTATTGACCATTACATATTTAACTTCTTTTCTTCATATTTTGCTTATGCTTGCTAGTGGCCTAAATGTAAGTCTAGTTTGCCTGTCTTTATTCTTGTGTTCTATCAGCATGGGAATAAGGTACTTCCCATATGATTTAAAAGAGGAAGGTATGGTGCATTTCTTCCCAGAACATATATCAATCATTTGCAAAGCTGTGTCAAACCATACATACCTTCCTGAGACCCTGGTATGCTCATGCAATGTAAGTAACCCAATCTCCATAAAAAAAAGAGACTCCAGTTCTAGAGATACAGTTGCCACATCCCACGAGAATGGTGTCAGGTTCAGTGGGTATCCCCTGCCCCACCGAAGGGCATCACTTTGGACTCATACAAAATTGAGTCTAGGCTCTTCTTAGCCTGAGTTGTAGGGTTTTTTTTTCTCTGGTTGTTAAACAAAAGCCAGGATTTCTCAGGAACTTAAGTTGGTTCTGGTCTACCAAAAGCAGTCATTTCCCTTACCTCACACCAAAACAGCATTTGGCTCTCCAATTAACACATACCTGTGCCTATCAGCATTTCAAGCCCATCCTAACATTCTACCCATTCTCAACTCTTCCTATACCCCAAACTTCCTCAATTTATGAATATCTCTCTCCACAGCTATTCTTCCTTCTTATAACCTGAGTATTCGCCTGTTCCTGTTATTCTCAGTATACTTTTTCTATTCTTTATCCCTGCTAGTCCCCCTCTCTTGCAGATAGTCCTGGTCTAGTCCGCTGGCCATGTTTTGTCTACTTCCTTTCTCTCTCTACTCTGGACCCTTCCATATGCCTGTTCACTCTCTCCTATCTACAATAGAAACCTTCCGCTTAACCATACAATGCAGCAATCATGCTATCAGTTTATATGAGTGAATGTTAACGGGCAACATGGACAAGAAGGTTAAGGCTTATTTTTCAAAAGCCTCCTTTGTGGTTGCCAAGAGCAGTGAAGTCATACACTCCTGTCTGATCTTTTAAAATGATTCCTTATTGGCATTTCAATCAAACCAGAAAATACACAAAAAAGTGACATTGATACTGAGTATAAGTGTAAGCATTGATACTGAAAAAAGAGAATAGAAAGTTAGCAAGAAGGGATATATGGGGCTGCTTATAGGGAGGAAGAAAAGGGGAAATGATGTTAACTTGATCACAATTTCAATAATTTCACTAATGGAGGGAAAATATTTGGAAATAGTGGAGATTATCAAACTGTTAATGATAAAATTTCCTCTAATTTATTTTCATCTCTGGGTCTTTTGATGCTAACAAGTAACTCAAGCATACATTTTCAACACATGCTACAGAATAATTTATTGAAGTTTTTATTTTTTTGTTTGGTTTTCTGGCATTAGATCCAGTAGAGCTACTATCAAAAATTTCTATATATTTTCCTTTTTCATGACAAATTTCTATGCTTGCTGCCTCTTGTGACAGAGAAAACCAGATAAGAGAGACATGGAAATCAAAAAAAGAGAGAACAGAGGAGATGAAGAAAAGAGAAGAGAGGTAAGGAGAGAGGAGGTTAGGAGAGCGGAGGCAAGGAGAGGGAAGGGGAAGAGAGGGGAGGAGAAGGGAAAATAAAAAGACAGGAGAAAAGGGAAGGACAAAAGAAAGAAGGGACAGGATATGACAGAAATTGAATCACATTTTTCATGGACTTTGTACTCTTACAGTTGAATATGATCCTGTTTGAGATTTTACTTATTTAGTTCTTTTTAGAATCCTAATAATAACATTTCATGTATTTCTAAGCTTTATATTTGCTCCTTGACACATGTAGACATTTTTAACAATGTGTGAAGTACTTCTCCTTCTTTCATATATGTTTGAATCATTGTATTTGCAGATTCTGTATGGAAGGATCCAGTCAACTGAAAATCAAATTAATTTAGAGAAACAAATTTTATCTAAAAGGCATATGTATTTTTTTAATTGTAACTGTTCTCTAAAAGCACCATACATCAACTTTTTCATTGCATCAGGCATTTTAGTAATTAGCAGTCCATGAAGCATGCATGTAAGCCATATACATGCTGGCAACTCTCCTATTTGGGGGTTGTGGTGCTTCCTGAACCACTTCCCCATTGATTTCTAGTGACACCCATATTTTCAATATAATAGACTCAAGTAGACAGAATTCTATTGCTAATATGAACATATATAAAATCACATTTCAACAGATTATTTCTGTAGATAAATTGCATCTATTAACAATGTTGTTAATCCAATGTCTTTCTAAAATATTTTTATTTATATGGTGAATATCTTCATGTGAGTGCAAATATATTTCCCCAGAGGCCAGAGAGACTTTCAAATCACTGTACTTGGAGTTTTTGGTAATTGTATCTATTTGACATGGGTGCTAGGAACTAAATTTGGTTTTCCTGTATGAGCAGCAAGCACTCTAATTTGCTGAGCCATCTCTTCAGCCCCAAATACACAAGACCTTTGAGAACATCCAGACTAGTGACATACTGATCATGAAGAGTCCTATAAGTACACATACAACTTTACACTGTCCATTCTTTGTCCAGTTTAGCTCACCTTCATTTTGCCTGTCTTATAAAATGTCATCTACCTAAGGTCACAGAAGTACTCTGGTTTCATTGTTTGAGTCACTTCATTCTCTTCAGTAATAATGTCACAAGTGACTTTAAGGATCGAGTCTACATTCCTTTACATACTATTGTGTTTTCTGGAACTCTGAATTGGAGTGGACAGTTACAATGGGAGAAATCCTTTTACCATAAGAATAAAGTGATAGCCTTTTTTCCACTTCAGTTCCAACTTTATACTTAAGGTGAAAGTGCTATTGTCTGTTCTGAAGAACATACAGTATGTTTTATGTTCATAAATCACTGGTTGTGGAAAGTATATATTTCTAATCCAACAGCACTCACCAGATAAGGAAGTCCAACATCTCTCTCTCTCTCTCTCTCTCTCTCTCTCTCTCTCACACACACACACACACACACACACACACACACACACACACACACACGTGGAAAGGAAGAAGGAGAGGAGTCTAAAATATTTTAATTTACCACCTTGCAATTGATACCCTATGACATGAAGACATTTTTTATTTTAGTATTTTTAAAGGAGAGAGGGGGAAGATGGGAAGTGATATATATATTGAGAGAGAAAGAGAGAGAGAGAGAAAGAGAGGATATTTAAAAGAATGTTTAGCAGCCTGATTTTTTCCCCTACAAAGTCACAAAGCTTAATTCAAAATTTTCCTGAAATTGATAGTGCCAGAGGCTAAGCTAAAAATAATTTTGCCTCATTAGATCTTGTAGTTTAACCTCTGAAGTGGAAGGTTCTTGACAGACACATTGAAACGCCGACTCACAAAGCAACATTGAAAATGGAAAAAGAATAAAGAGGAATAGTTCCTATTAAATGACCCAGAGAGAATCAAAGAACAAAGAAGACTATTTCTGTAACTTTCTAGGTCCATGCATAAGGTTGCTGGGCTCTTCCAAGTGGATCGCTCTTGGCAGCTTCAAATGTATCACATGCTAAATGAGCATGGAATTCTGTATAGAAGCAAAGCTTTGGAAGTATAACTTTAACAGACGATGACAGGAGTCTTAGAAAAAAGAAAAACGGCTTTCTCACAACCCGGTGAAAATAAATAATAAAAATTAGTAATAATTGTCACCACATCTCTTTCCTCATCATTAACAAGGCTTTGGCATTGTGTTCACTGAAGAGAAAAAAGCCATAAAGATTTGCTCTTCAAGCTATTTATGAAGAATTTCAAACTAATAAGAGTCAACGTAGTTAAAATGGAGACTCTGAGGTGTTTCTGATGGTTCTCTTTCCTTTCTTTCACTTCATGATCTAGCAAGGCAAAACACATGTTAGATGATTTGGGGGTCTGTTAATGGAACATGTTCCAAACATCCTGTTATCTTTTCATTCATAGTGAGAGTAGATTTCACAGTGAGAAGAAAAAGAAAAGGACTCACATGTCAGAACTCAATGAAACAGAGCAACTATCTATGATGTAGATTAAGGAATAAAGTAAAATTTAGACCATCCACAACTGTAGAAGCCAAAGTAAAGTTGCTACAAAGTCCTCCTTCACCAGTTAGGGACATGAATTGACATATCCCTGCAGAAACAGTACCTGTGAAGAACATCTAGACCAGAACATGACCATAGCATGGAACCCAGATGCCAAGTTGAAATCACCATCTGTCTCTCAATGCTCCCAGCTGTGATAATGTATGCCAGGTAAGGAAGAATGCAAAATCTTTGCATCTAGCCAAAAACTAAGGAAAGCTGCAGGAGAGGTCTGGGAGAGTTGTATATGGAGAGGTGAATCCCCAGATGGATCAGGATCTGAACATTTATGTCCAGAAGCAGACATAAAACCTGTATCAATGCTGATTCAATTAGTTGTTGCTTTACTCTTTCCTTCAAATGTCATGACAAGTTTTCTTGGTACCCACCCTAAACACTTATACTTAAAAACATGTCACAAGTCCGTTCTAACTTCACTGTGCTGGGGGAAGTTAGAAAGTCACTTCATTCAGTGTCATGTTTCTCAGACACTGCCAATTTCTACACCATTGAAACTTGATAATAAAAATCCCTCTTAGAAAGAATTTCAGATTTGAGAAAACTGAGGTACAGAGAACTCAATTTCACTAAAACCGTGAAACTAGGAGAAAATAGACTCAAATTTAGACCAAATATTTTGTCTTTGAATTATAATTTCCTTATATATTTTTTCTATGTTAATGTTAGATCATCCACAAATGAATATTTTTATACAAAACATCAGTCATGGTTCAAGGAAAACCCACACATGTCAGATTTATCCTTGGTTAAGAGAGTTTAACCAGGGACCGTTTAGTTAGATTTACAGAGTTCAGAGAGATCAGTAAACTGGTAGTATAATTTCCAGTGCTGGCATCAGTAGGAAGTCATCTAAATCTGAAGGCAGAGGAGAGAAAACTCTTTTTTATCACACAGAAGGGATAGATGAATGGAGAGAACTTCCAAAGGGCAACAGGAAGATTTAGTAAAAAGGAACCACTCACATTTCTTCCTCCTTCAGAAAGAAAAAGAGAAAATAAATACCCTACTTTCTCTTTTCTCCACCCTTTTGTCCTGTGTCCTGCCTTATCCCCTCTGTTTACTTGGCAGAAACAAGTAAACTAAGGGACTTCACACAATTCATAGATATCAGAATCAAGGGGATGGCAGACTAAAGAAGATGGGTACAGATCTAGAGTAAATGGAAAATGCTTAGTACACACCAGTTACTCCAATAGCAAAACACTACTAAAGATTCTAAGACCACACTTTTTTTTACACAGACTCGTAAGCATCTCCTAAAAGTCGTTTTCAAAATGACGTTACCACTTTTTAAATTAATATCAGTGCTTTCTCTACACTTTCTCAAGGACTACTTTTTAGACTGTGGCTATGTGGTGAGCTGCTAGAATAAAGGGCAAATGTCAGGCCCAACATTTACCAAAGCTTCAGCTTAGTGAGGACAGCTGGCAAGGGATGGTGAGGTTGACTAGCCTAGGAGTCATACCTGGGCCCATGAGTGCATCATCAAAGCCTTCTCTTCCTTAATAAAACATCAAAGGCTATGCATGCCGAAGGGTGTTCCTAAGATTAAAACTAAGATGAACTGTAAGTTCTTAACAGTAGAAATTCACCAGGAAATATTTTGTAAATCTTTTGAGATCTTCTGGGCAATACTTTCCTATTTATTCCTTAGGTATCTATTGTCAGGGTCTTTATGGTATATAAAGATAATTCTGAATTCTAGAAGGTCTGATTTTCTCACCTTCTACCTTATGAAGATGAGTTGGATATTCCTTTATGAGTTCAGCAGTGCTGATACAATGCCTGTAACAAATGATTCTTACAGGTGTCAAGGGAAGGGAAGGACCGAGTCCTTCTAGTTAAAATCAAGGCCTCCTTGAGATGGTTGTCAGGAAGAGGGCATATTTAGCAAACATGGAAACAAATCCCAAGCTAAGAGCTTCTCTGGGTCCCATCCCAGACTAAACTGGCATCTATGCTAGAATTAACCCAGCTCTACAATACAAATCTATGTTCTATAATTAAAAAAGAATGAAGAAATGGTAATGTCCAGGTTCAAGTCCAGCATGTTTATCTATGTAACTTTGGGGAAACTGCTGAACTCCTTAAAACTCTTGTTTCATTATCTCCAAAACAAGAAAATTATTGGTATTTTTATCAGGTATTGTGAATAATAGTTGAAAGGATATAAAGAACATATAAGAATTTACACAAAGGCAGCTAGAGTATTCTAGAAATGTGCTGGATTCAATGTTTTCAGAATATCCTTTCCTGAAAATGCCAAATGAGGGAGGTGGAGAGGTGTCTCAGCAGTTAAAGGAATTTGTTTCTATGGATGAACCAGGTTTACTTCTTAACTGCCTACAAACGTATGTAGCTCCAGTTCTGTGTGATACTACTGACCTTCTGCACTCCACCAGCTAACAGACATGTGTGCAGGCAAAACACACATCAAAGCATTCTTTTAAAAGAAGAGAAATACCAATTCAATTTCTGTCTTTTTTTTTTTTTTAGCTGAAAAGCTCCTAGGCCTGACAGGAAGGTCAGAGGAAGAAGGTATGATGTTCCTGGGCTCTTTTATGGTGCAGTCTAAAAAAAATGATGTACAAAATAAATCGAATTTCACTTGTTTGTTCTCATCCTCCTCTTCTTGTCATTATTATTATTATTATTCCTCTTCTTCCTGTCTGTTCTGTACCCTTTCTGTCATATAGAAAAACCTGAGAATGACATGAAGTATTAAAAATCTGAAAAAAATGGCTGAGAAAGAAATTAGAGAAAACACATCTTTACAATAGCAACAAATATATATCTTGTGGTAAATCTCAACAAAAAAGTGAAAGACCTGTATGACAAGAACTTTAAGTCTTTGAAGAAAGAAACTGAAGACGATACCAAAAACTGAAAAGATCTCCCATGCTCTAGGATAGGTAGGATTAACATAGTAAAAATGGCAATCTTACCAAAAGTAATATACAGATTCAATGCAATCTCAATCAAAATCCCAACAGAGTTCTTCACAGAACTCAAAAGAACAGTACTCAACTTCATATAGAAAAACAAAATAATTTATAGGGCAAAGTTACATTAAAGAAAATAATTGTGACAAAGAAAATCTAAAGGAAATGAAGACACATCTCTTCTCCCCTTCCTTGGAATGCTGACTCTTCTCTGCCAGTTGCTCAATGTATAGAATCTGACCATGACTTTCTAACTATGAGCAAACTTAAACCCTTCCAACCTCAAGTTCTCTGTTTTAAGCACTTGACCACAGCAAAGTAAAATATAAGTAACACACAGGGTTATCCAAACCATGGAGACAAAGGGAGGCATGTTTTGTTCTATTGGTTTCATAGATCTTACTGTGAGAGACCACATATTTCAAAACCTTCAAGCATTCCTTTGATGATCATCTGCTCCAGAAACCGAAGGGAAAGAAAAAAATAAAACAAGGTGCTGAGCAAACTGTGAGCTCCAGTTATGTTTGAAAGGAATGGAACCAACTGAGCAAATAGATTGAACCACAAAAACTGATGTCTGACTTCCCTGAAAGGAATGGAATAGATGTAACCATGAGCAAAAAGACAAAGCAAAGCTACTTCTGCTTATAGATCATACTCTGCTAGGCTGAGATAAGCAGGGAAGTGTCTCCAGAGTCACATTTCTAATGTATTATTCCTCAATAAGTGATTAAAAATAAAGATTTGGGGAAAACATGGAGCTTTGATTCAAGTATCCATGAATAACTGAAGGCAATACCAAGAATCCCCCCAGTGCTTGTGTCACAGGCTTAACATAACCATATGACCAAAGTCCTAGGCATTGCCACAAACAGCAAGCACAGTGCCTTCAAGTAAACATATTGCTTTATGTCAGTCAAGATGTATTGCATTATGCTGGTTACAAAAATATTCCTGAATCTCTGCAATTAGAATATGAACTACTATTCTGCTTTGACCAAATGGAAGGGTGAAAGGCCAGTGATCGCAATGACATTCAAGGATATGTGACTCACATTTCACTGGCCACTGTACTTGGATTACATACAGCACCCCCCCCCCATTTTCTAATTTCCATATTGCTACAGCAAAGTAACTATCTGGAAGCAACTTAAAGAAAGAAGGGTTTATTTGGCTCACAATGTGAAAGTACAGTTCAACCTGTTGGTAGCTGGCCACATTGTATGTGCACCCAGGATGGACAGTGATCAGTGTTCATGCACAACACATTTTCTTCCTTTTCATAAAGTCCAGGAATTCCGCCCAATGGACAGTGTTGCCTACATTCAATGTGGCTCTGTCCACATCTTCTTGATTGAGATAACCCTTCAGAAGCAAGCTCAGCACCTTGCCTTCTAGCTGATTCTCCAACCTCTCACTTTATTTCTGTGACCAGGGAAGAAAGGAATGTGTAATTTTCAGTCTCTGCTGTTAACATTTGGCACACTTGCTAGAGTCATCATACACTGAGTTTAGAATCCACGAACCAGGGTGACAGGATTCCAAAAGAAATAAAAAGGAAGTTACAAATGATACACGGGAGATAAAACATAAGTCAGTTATTGTAGTAAGGAGGATTCTTGTCCATCCTGGCTGCCCAGAACCAAAATAATCACACAGAAACTGTATTAATTAAATCACTGCTTGGCCCATTAGTTCTAGCTTCTTATTGGCTAACTCTTACATAATAATTTAATCCATTTCTATTAATATGTACATTGCCATGTGGCAGTGGCTTCCGGGGTAAAGTTCACAGCTTCTGTCTCTGGTGGTGGATCCATGACTTCTCCGTGACTTGGCATCCTTTCTCCCAGCATTTCATTTACTTTTCCCCCCTCCCCTGCCTACCTCTGTTCCCCTATAGCTCTGCTATAGGCACAAAGCAGTTCCTTTATTAACCAATAATATTCACAGCATACAGAGGGGAATCCCACATCAAGTTATTAGTCCTGGGTGGCCAAAATGGCTCCTCAGATGAAGGTGCTTTCTGCACGAACCTGGCACCTGAGTTCAGTCTCAGAATCTCACTGGAAGATGGAGAGAGAGGACAGATGCCACAAAGGTCTTCTCTGACCTCCACATGCATTTGTCTCCACACTCATATCAGGCACATGGACACTGATAAAAAAATAAATAAAACCTTATGATAATTACTCCTTCTGGCAAACATTTCTATCATTGTAAATAATAAAATCTCAGTCTCTAAAACAAACAAACACTAACAAAACCCACAAAAACTTGGTCAGGTAAATGCCTTTTACTCAAAAACTAAATGGTAAATATTTTCTGCTGTATTATCTACTTTAGTAATTTCATTCTGATTCAGAGATCACAGGATCTATCATAGCAAATAGGTATGAGAAAGACATAGAGATAAAATAAAATTTTCTCCTCTCTTCTCTATTTATTAGTAATGAATTACCATTACAGCCTTTATCAATTGAAGAGAAGGGTTTCACACTTTTAATTTTGTCTGAGACTGGAAATTGATTCATTTAAAATTTTTTATTGCTACAGGAGTAGTGGTGTGACTATTCAGTGACCTCTGGACCCCTTAACAAATTAAACCATTAAGGGGTTTAAATTGTACTAATTCAGCTTGGATTTTTTCAAATATCTATAAATTTCCAGCAGTGTTCACTCATATTCTCACTTCTGAAAAATAGTAAGCCTCTCCAGGCAAAAGGAACTTCCTTTTGTTCTATAGTGATTAAGCAGAAGAACAAATTAGATATAATGTTTCATTTTAAGGCTTCAGTTCATAAAAAAGATACCAGAATATTCTTATTAAAATTTCCAAGCTCATACTTTAAATAAGAAAGAGTATTAAATTTGTCAGTAATGCTTCATAGGAGTGTTTATGTCACATCATATAAAGTGGGTCAGATTGTGAAATAATTTTACTATTAGTCATATTGGATCACTTGTTAATGCTGAAGGCCTAAGTTTATCCACTACAAAAAAAATGAAAATTTCCCTTTAGCATTATTAAGTAAGCTGAGTAGTGATACTTGGCAGTATACAAAGGTACTGTCTACATAAGATTTGCTTTTTATTTTTAGGCTCTACTGATTATTTCCTGCCCAACACAGTATTTAATATTAAAGATATGCTTAAAAATCTACCATACATAATTCATTAGTCATTATACTTCTGATAAGAAAGCTTTAAAGTCTTAATGAAATGTATGTTCTCCTAGAAGGTAGGGAAGGTATTACTTTGTTCTTTTGCTGAAAGAAATTTGTGTGACAACCACTTATTAGATTGAAAAAATATGCATATGAATATTGCTATTCTCTTTGTTGACTGTTGGCTATTCCCAGAACTGGCCTTTCTTCAGTTATTCATTTGTTTAATTGATACTTTTTTTTATACCTGTCAATTACTATTTTGCAATTACCCTGTTTTTGCCATGTTTGCTTATGCACATTTGTATATGTGTTTGTGGGTGGTTTGTTATGTCACAGTCTGTGTGTGGAGCTCAGAGGACAACCTCAGGTGACAGGCCAACTTCCCAGCTAATTTAAGACCGGGTATCAAAAAAGGGGCTGCTTGCCAATGCGTGTGAAAAACTAACTGACTTCAGCATATTCTTCGGCCTCCATCTACTGTATCTCAGTAGGAGTTCTGGAAGTGCACACTGACCTGGCTACTGTGCTAGGGATTTGAACAAAGATTCTTATTTTTATTAGCCGAGAGCTTTAACCACTGTGCTGTATTCCCAGACGTATATTTTATTCTTTATAGAAATGAATGCTTTTTTCCTTTTTGTATTGCATGGTTTATTTTATAGAGATGGAGATCAAAGCCTGGCCCTGGTTCTCAACTGTAAAGACTTACTAAGACAAGTACGGCAATGCACCCCTGTAATTCCAGTCAGTCTGGAGACTGAAACAGGAGAACTCAAATATTTTGGGTAGCTGGAGCAATACATAGTAAGATCCTGTCTCTATAATTTTAAAGTAAAGATGCTGTGATTTTGAAAGTGACATATGTTCTGTTTATTGAGAGTACACTTTTAAAATTAAGTCTAATTTTCAGAGTAGCATATAATAATTGTGCATAATAATGTTCCCATGTTAATATTTTGATAGATGCATACACCCTGACAGATCAAATCAGGCTCATTAGCATTTTTTCTACTTATCATTATATGCTAGGACTCATCAGGTTCATCTTCTGGAACATTGTGTAGCTTGTGATAAGTTGTTAACTGACATCATCCTACTGTAATATGGTGTCTATGATTCAGAACTTGTTATCTATCCTTCCTTTACCCTCCTTTCTCCTTAGCCTTCCCAGACTCTTAGTTACTATTATACATTCTAGCAGTCTCTTCCTCAGCTTTCAAATGCAGTGGGTAACCATTGATTTCATCTCTGTCTTTGGGCAAGCTTTAGATATGTATCTAGCTTAATTTTTCTATATGACCTTAAATCTTAGACATCCTTATTCAATTTTTGACTAATTTAAACTAAAAGGATATGTTAAAATTTATTTTTTGAAGCTACTACAGTTTACTTGGTGCATAAATATTCATATCTCTGTTATTTATACTTTCATGGTAAATTGTAGCCTTGCTGTTAGGAAGTGATCATTTGAAATAGTTCAATGTTATTTTTGATTGAAACCTACCTTGTTGAATGTCAAGTTAGTTAAGTACTTCTTTTCATTTTATTAACAGAGTTTATCTTTGCTCACCTATTTCAACCTTGGTCACTTTATTTCATTTTAAACTCTTGTCAACAGAGTTATATTTTATGAACAATTTGTTTATACACACACATGTAGATCTTCAGGTCACAGAAATGATACTTTCCACACCATTTAACTATATATTTATCATTATTAATATGTATAGTTACATATATATGAATATATATTCATTTACCATCAACGATCTATCATCTGTCACCAGCATACCACCAATACATTTTTCTACCAATCAATCTCTGTATCTATGTATGTATGTATCTATCTATCTACTTATCTATCTATCTTTATATCTATCCAATTATTTTTGTATCATCTCATCCTTATGTCTAGCTAATAATCATTTGACATTCAAATATGTCACTTTCAAACCATGGCCAAATATCCCTGTGTTGCAGGGGGCCACTTCTTTGTTCCCAGCTGCTCAGCCCCAAAATAATCACACAGAAACCATATTATTTGCAATACTGTTTGGCTGATAGCTTACACATATTTCTGGCTAATTCATATCCAAAACTAACCCTTCTCCATTAATCTGTGTAGCACCATGAGGCTGTGGCTTACTGGGTAAAGTTCCATTGGGGGTATATGACTTTGCTCTGGCTCCGCCTTCTTCCTTCCAGTATTCAGTTTAGTTTTCCCTGCCTAGCTCTATTGTATCCTATAAGGCCAAGCCAGTTTTCTTTATTCATTAATGGTAATCGCAGCATACAGGGGGGGATTCCACATCACCTCCTCTTTTCTGTTTAAATAGAAAAGGAAGGTTTTAACTTTAACATAGTGAAATTACATATAACTAAACAGGTATCAAGCAAGAATTACAATTACAATATTTATATCTACTTTATCTTTCATCATAACTAAGGAAAACTATTATTATAACCATCTATTTTTCAACTCTATCAAAGACCACAGAAGGATATAATATTACCTAAGTAAACAGGAAGAACATTGTAAGAATCTTCCAATACTTTAGAATTGACAGAGATTTCTTACTGCCTGGACAGTCACCCAAAGTTCTTCTGTATCATTGGAGCATCCATCTTCAGCCTACAGGCCCTTAGTGTCCAACAGACTTTTCCACAAAGCATGAAATTTTAAAGACAATTCTGCATATATTGGCAGTTTGTCATTCACTTTCTTCTTGTCCTGCAGAATATTTAGCAGATTCTTTCATGAAGCAGGAACCATGAATGATGGTCTCACATTTAGGCAAGTTCAGCACTCATTTCTCTGTGGGTCAGGTATTCCTAGTTAACACAGATACCATCAAGCAGTCTAGGCAAGAACAATTTCTTGCCCAAATGGCTAGCAAACTCCATGAGGAGCCTCTTCGATGCCCATCTTCCTTTTGAAGTAATTGGTGCTTCCAGGAGCAGATGTATCTCACTGTCATGAAAAGTCCTAAGTTCTTAAAACATTTTAAATGCCATATTCTCAAGGTCTCTGAAAGATTTGAAGAATACCTAACTGAAATATATCCCTATATATCTAGAAAACCTAACTAACATGACTACAAGCTTGACCATTATAGATGAAATTTATTAATCTATATTTCTTAATTACACATTACATTTTAAAATGAGCTGTACAAAGACAGTACTTTAATCAAGAGCAGAAATATATATATAACAAAATTGACCTTAAATTAGTATTAATAAAAAAAGATCCATACTAATGCAAATCTCTATAGCATATCACCCTTTAAATATAAACAAACATTTATAAACAATATTTGGGAATATGGGCGTAGTTCTTTCCAAACTGCTTTCTGCTTTTTGTTGGGCGAAGTAATTTGTGGGGGGGGTATTCACAGTGACCTTTCAGGGGCTCTTGGTCCATCAAACCATACTAGTCTGGAAGTATTCCACAGGTTCTCATCTTCTGTGGATACAAAAGAAGAACCTCTTTTCCAAAGCAACATATCTAGACTCAAATTCTGAAATCAAGATACCTCTAAAGTATATATGTTGATTTAGTTTAATAGTCTTACAATAAAATATCTCCCTGTACTTAGCTCTTTTACAGTCAAAAAATTCAAAGAAAAAATGATAAATACATAATCCAGACTCTGTGTATATTCCATCTTTACGTGGCTTATTTATTTTTACTCTATTACTTCTTAATATTTATTTTATTATCTTTACTCCTTTAATCTATGACTATCTGTACTCTATCTTTTTAAAGACTTTAATTTTTTATAAATGATTTACCTCCTTTTATTACTATCTATATTTTTTTCTTCTCTCTTCGAAGCCTATGTACATTTATCTAACACTGTAACCCATTTAGAGATTTTTGAGTTTTTTTTTAATCTGGATTTGTCTTTATTATATATTTATAATACTTTTCTGACCTGAACTGTTTTTATTAAGTAGATAGTAATAATATAGCTTTCCTTAGTTATGATAAAAGATAAAATAGGTACAAATATTGTAACTGTAATTCTTGCTTAATAACTGTTTTGTTATAAGTAATTTTACTATGTTAAAGTTAAAACCTTCCTTTTATTTAAACAGAAAAGGGGAGGTGATGTGGGATTCCCCCCCATATGCTGTGACTACCATTGGTTAATAAAGAAACCCTCTTGGGCCTGCACAGGGAATAGATGTAGGCGAGGAAACAAAACTGAATACTAGGAAAAATGGAATGGAGTCAGGGAGAAGCCATGAAGTCGCTGCTGGAGACAGACGTGCTAGAACCTTGCCAGTAGGCCACAAACCTTGTAGTAACATATAAAATAATGAAAAGTGGTTAAATTAAGATGTAAAAGCTAGCCAATAAGAATTTAGAGCTAACAGGCCAAGCAGTAATTTTATTAATACAGTTTCTGTGTGATTATTTTAGGTCTGAGTGGCAAAAATAGGCAAGTGGCCTCCTACAACGTCCCTGGTTGACAGAGGCTCAGGGAAATCTCATAATTTACAGTATATTAAGTGGTTCATTTAAAAGTATGCATAGTCTTTTGAAATTTCAGTACTGTTTGAAAGCCCATAATCCAAATATTACCCAAGACAATATAACCTCTTGACTATGTTATTTGCAAAGTTACATATCTGCAGTATAAAAAACAGAATAAACAATCCAATTCCAAAATAGAATAGGGGTAAAACAATGAGAGCTCAAACTAAAAATTAAAAATCAGGAAGGCAAATGTAAATCTTAGTCCAGCGTCTAGAGATTCTGATGGAATCATCTTGACACAAGGACACAGGTTAGCCCAAACCTCTATAGTGTTGTCTCATGTATACACATACCTATAATCTTCTTTGGAAGATGTTGGTTAATCATTCCTGATGCCATGAATTTCTCATATGTTCACATAGCACAAATTCACATGCATGTACATAAAAATGGATGTCATATTTTGAAATATGTGCTAACCCATTTGAAATTTTCTGCCTGTATTCTTTCCAAAAGAAATTTTTTTAATTACTCTTTCTAAGCAAAGAACTGCCCCACACCCACAAATTTAAAAATTAATTTGGGTGATAAAATGGATATTTGAAAATTGTCATTTCAAAGATCAATGGAATTTAATTGTTCTCTAAATCTCACTATTCTCATTTACATGTTCAGAAGCTGGTCCTTCTGTGCTGAGCTATACCAGAATTTTCTGTTTTTCTTCATGTGCTGATTCTGGATCTCTTTACTTTCATCTTGAACTCTTTTCTCACATATATGCTTTTCATTTTATTTGAATATATGATGAATAAAATATATTTAAAAAGTGGTACTTTATTTTAGATTTAAAATAGACCCTAAGTATTAAATTGCAAATATGAACTTTAAAAGAAAGCACTGTACTGATGAAAATAAAATTAGCCTTTTAGGTTTTTCAAATGTTGTTTATGTGTAAATAATCTTTCAGAAAAAAAAACTGTCTTCTTCAGTACATAACCAAAATTTTAAAAACACAGTATTTAAATAATTTACATGTTACTTTTCTAGATGTTTTTATTGTGTTGATGCTTGTTCTTGGTTCTGTCCCTACCCCTCATAGAGCCATTGTTCTTAGAATGATGATAAAATTTTGGATGGTTACCAAAGCTTATTATCTCACAGAAGAAAAGGTATACATGCTGTGTGAGAGGGAAGAAATTAATATTTGAAAAATAAGTTAAAGCAAATACATAAAACACCTATTGGTGCTGAGTGAAGTTTACAGGGGTCACAAAAATACATTTTAAACTCTTTTCTGATAATAAATAAGTACTCAATGGGATTCTATAAAGGGTACTTACTGCATATACAGTTTATAATAAAACAGAGCAGCAATCTCAGTTTTTTATTTTCCAATTCAGAATAGCTGCATTGTACTAAAGGTCAGTTTTAATCATATTACAACAGAACTGCATCCTATTCAATTAAAAAATTCACTGCGTAAAACAAATTCCAGCCAGTAATTTACAGTGAACTGATATCTGATTGATTTTAAATCCTACCTAAGAAGATGGAAGGAGGAGGGGATGATTTAGTATGTTGATAGAGGAGCAATAATCAATATATAACTTGTGTATCTTTCCTGAGACTCCTTAGGAACTGAAAATTAATGACCAAGACATTGCAATGTTCTCAGCTATGGATGCAAATCAGCAGTGTGGATGATGGGAATGAAAATGAAACAGCATGCGTAGATTCTGTCATTTGTTGTCTCATGACTATTACCTAAAGACAACTTTTAAGAGAGTATTAAATGAATTCTGGATTAATTCATACAATTAAGTTAAGCGTAATTCATCAACACAAAGACATAAAAACAGAATTCATTGATATCCTGTGCTCCAAAATATAAATGCTATTTGATTTATGCTTGCCTAACTTTAATTTTCACCAAAGCACCATAGTATAATTGCTATCACTGAAACTCATTTTAATGTACCCAGATTTAAGCTTTGATTTTCTCTGCTGAATCTTAACTTTTCTAAAAACAAATACTATTGTTGGAAAAATTATATTGTAATAGTTGCTATGGTTACACAGAAAATATGAGCTAACCAACAATCCATTTCTCATAGAATTAAAAATTTCAGTCCTGAGAATCACAAATGAGAAATAATGAATGTTACACCAAGAGAGAAAGAACTGTATTAAAGCCAACTCCATAAGGTAGTTATACACACATGACAGGAGACCCTCTAACTTCCGTGACTGACTGTGGAAAGGGTCCGTGTTATATGAACCCATTAAAGGTAAACATAGTTGTGAGCTCCTGATTGCAGCTGTTGTATGAAACCTGTTACCCTATTTATCTTTTATCTTCATTTTTTTTTTGGCTAGTATATCCTTTCTGACCCTTCTTCTGCAATGTTTCCAGAGCCTTGGAGAGAGAAGTAAAAAGAGAACTATGTCTTGTATGTATCTGTTTTCAGTCTGACCATGTGGTATTGAAAAACAAGTTCGTGTGCTCCTCCCGGGGAAGATAATTCCTCCCACTCTCATCATTCTTTAGTTGCTGGTAATTCTTTGTGTGCTGTTGAGACCTCCTGATCTTTCCCACCCTACGTTAGCATGTATGCGCGTGCTGTTTTGTGCAGCTCATGTTTAGGCAGCCTTGTTAGTGAGACTTTAAATGTGGAACTTCTAATATTCCTGTCTCCTAGGAAATTCCCTATTTTGGCTCTTCCAATCTTCTCATCTTTTTTTTTTTTTTTTCATTTTTGTTTCTGCAATGAACCCTGAGCCTTACGTGCAGGACTTGTTTGCAGATGTATCAGTTGTTATCCATTAAAGACGATTTATAGACTATGTTGGAGGTACAACTAGGACATTCTGTCACTTAGAATTGTTTTGGCTCTTTATTTTTGTTTTGGCCATATGATCTGGCATGTAGACTTCTTTCTTTGGTTTCAGGTGTGCTGTGAGATTTTAGCTTGCCTTGTGCTGAGCAAGTGCAGAAGCTGTGTGACTAGAGCTAGTGGTAGGAGTGTGTGCACGGTATGGACTGACTAAGTTTTGGGGGTGTTCTCACGAGGTCTGGTCAGTTCAGGGACTGAGGGACTGGAACTTTGCCTAGAACTTTAAAATGTTGCTAGCAGGAGAGGTTGTGGGGTAATCCACAAACCTGGGCTGGTACAGGAGCTCAGTGTAGAGCTAGGTCCTGAAGTGTGGTGACCACATACACATTAAATTCTTGCTCTCCTTCATCAGACTTCCATTAGTATTCCATAGAGATGATTACACAGAGGGCAACTTCCCTCTTTGTGGGATATTATTCAGAAACCCATAGTACTTACAAAAATTGTATACTTTCTAATTAACTGGGATGAAAATACATATTATGAGTCATTAAATGCATCTCTCCACCCCGTCCCTTCCCTTCTTCTCACCCCTCCCAAATATCCTCATTCAAACTCTCCCTATGCCCCGCACTCTCAAGTATTGGTAAGATATTTAAATATATAACCGGCTGAGTCCATTTTTGTTGGTGCTGTGTATATGATTTTAAGGCTTGAATATGTTATTGGACAACCATTGAAAAGACCCATCTCGCTAATTCTCTTTTTCCAAAATTTTATTTTTCTTAAGATATTTTAACAATATTTCCAAAGGAAAATAATAACGTAAGATTCATTACTTTAATGGGTGCATAAAATACTCACAAACTTAGGAAATCATTTCTACATGTCAAATAATTTTAATCTTTAAAATAGCCATTTGTTGTAGGTACAATTTTATTACAGTCTATTAACAAGAGAATAGTAGTAAAAATGATGAAATATGTTGAAGAATCAACCACAAATCTAACTGACTTCGCAAGTTAGGAAATGGGGAATCTGTACCTATTGAGACTCTCACTAATTTTTCCATTGACTCACTTGATCCCGGGTGCTAGTGGCACATGTCTTTAATCCCAGCACTTGGGAAGCAGAGGCAGGTGGATCTCCATGAGTTGGCAGCCTAATCTACAAGAGCTTGTTCCAGGATGGCCAGGGCTACACAGAGAAGCCCTGTCTCAAAAATTCTAATAATAATAATCACAAAAAAAGATTCATTTGATTTGGATACAGACAGAAAGACAGACACCCACAATGGGAACAAATTTATTTTTAGTTAACAAATTTGTATTTTGACATTATAGGAAATATAGCAAAGAGATGGATGTGTATTAAATCAATTATAAGTATTGTAATTTCATAATGAAAAAACATATGCAAGCCAGGTGTGGTAGCAAGTGCCTAAAAAACTCTCCAGGCAGAAGCAGGGATATTTCTGTGAGGTTAAGGTCAGCCTGGTCTAAGTTCTTAACCAATCATGGCTATGTAGTAAGATTCTATCTCAAACCATTGTTCCCTCCAAAATAAAAAAAAATTAAAGAGGAAAAGCATTGGCTATATCCACATACACATATGTTTCATGTATATAACTATGTTATGTACATAAAGTATAATCATATGTCTGTATAATTTATATAGAGCTATATAAATAGTAGTTGAAATGAATGTATTTCAACTACTGTATCATAGTGTTGACACTCATGAAGAGAACATTTTCCATCATCATCAACATTTAGACATAATCTTGAAATGTTTGTAATCTGACAAATTAGAAAGGAGAATCACTTTCTAATTCATTTTGCTTTCATCATAAGCAAGGTTGAAAATCCCAGACTATATGCTGCATGATTCAAGAAGCCAAATAAGGTCTTACTGTGTCATTTAATGTAGCCGTACTTAGCCCCTGACAGCAATGTAGGAAGCTTAAAAAGCTTTGGAGGTTATTTCACAGATGTCTGCTAGTGTTTCTCATGGTGATGCTTAGTAAATATTTTCTTAGAAATACTCTATAGTAAAACAGTGCATATTCTTAAGAGGAAGTCAGAATTGCTCTTTCATTTGGGACAAAATTGTCTGCTAAGCATCACTATGTTTTTCCTGTTATCCCACGTCTTTTCACCCCAAACCAGGTGAAGGTTGCATGATTGTACTGTCTAGTCGTGACATATTGCATCTTCATGGAACAGAGGATTATCACTCCATGATAAAAAAAAAAAGATCAGTTCTCCAGGTGATTCAGAGCAACCAAAAACAGCTGTAAAGCAGAGAAACATGAAGACCTCAATCTTTGAAGAAGTAAATTGCTAACAAATGCTCTGGACAAACCAGATATTATCAGTAACTTTAAATAGTTGGTGGTCAGTATAATTTAAGATGGAGGTCTAGATCAATGCAATCCTGCCCATGATACTGAGTCAGAAAGCATAAGACATAGTTTAGGAACTTAGTTTTATGTTATATACACACCCTCTCTTGCATAAAGGGACTAGACAGTCTAATACCTTTACCTGTATGCACTACACACAGACACACACACACATATTACTATCACCCATACCTGTTTGCACTTTCTTCCCACCCCTACATAACAACTCCCTATCATACTTCCTACCTTGATCTCTTTGCCAGATTTCTAACTTTCCATTTTGTTCTGTGACCCACCCAGATTAACCTGAGTCACTTGTGTGACCGCTAAATTGGTTGATCATAACATGCTATCTTCTGGATAATCCATAGCCATTACCATCACAAAATCTCAACAACTATGAATGACTGTACTAATTCAGCATAAGAATGGTCCATCAAGATTAGATGGTCAGTATTTACCCTTGAACCTCTGCAGAGACATGGACGGAGGGGCATAGTTTTCTATGATGCTCTATGGTTATTATCTACTTGATGAAGCATAGCTACTTACTTCTCATAATAAACAGTTTCTTGTTTTAAACTCAAATATTTTTGAGGCCTCTCCTTACTTCATGAAGCATGTCATAAACAAATGATACATCATAAGCATTTATATAACTAAGAAATAATTTTAAGTTCCAAACTGTTAAGACTTCCAACCAAATTTGATGTAAGAATGATTGCCTAAAAATTCTTGCTGTGATTCTAATGGAATTATTGAATAATTCAAGTAAGAGATTATTTAAAGCAATCCTATTAAAAGGAGAATGTGTAAGTGACTTGCTGATTCATTAAGCTGCAGTTTCTTATTGCTGCATATGAAAATAGTGAGGCAAGAATAGTGCGATTTTCTAATCTTTGTAGGGAGATCTTTTATCAAGAGATGTCACTTAAGGCATTACCAACTGGAGCACTCTGTCTTGTTATGTTGTTAGATTGCCTTGTTATAATTTCGTTGTTAGAGAAGCAAATAATCACTCAAAACATTTTCCTCTGAGAAACTACATGTGAATCTGTGGAATTTATCCTTTCACAAGTAATAAAACATCTCACTGTGACTTTTTCAGAACCCATGTTTTCTATTATGTTCCCTTAAACGGACAATAATTGTCTTATTTATAAACAATGGATTCTATAGCTTAAAGTATCATTTATAAGCATTATCCTCTTTTATATGTGTATCATTACTTTTTTCACTGAAACACAGTAACTAAGAAGAGGTGACTGAAGAGAGAAGGTTTATCTTGGCTAGTTGTCAAAGGGGAAATAGTCCATATGACAAGGAAGACAGGATAGCATAGAAGAAGGAGTGGGATACCAGGTGGTTATATCATATTCACAGTCAAGAAGCAAAGAGTGACTAATGTCCTTGCTCATCTCCTTTCTTTCTTCTTTTAATGTGGTCTTTGACCCCAATTTGTGAAAAGATACTTCCTACATTTAGAGTTTGTCTTCCCACATCAATTCATATGATTTAGAAAATTCCTCACAGTAATGCCCCTTGTTTTGTGCCCAAGGTTATTCTATGCTGAACAAGTTCTCACAGTCAGCCAGACTCCTTTACAAAATCTGAATCTAACACACCAACTTTAGGTACCCTTATAAAACACAAGACAGATATTTCTACTCACTCTCTAGTGCTGTCCAGATTAAAGGCAACTTTCATCATACACTTGATGGTGGGTGTCTTATTAAATATAAGCATAAGTTTCATTTATCATAAAATTATCCTGTGACAGAGTTCTCTTTTAATCATTGTAACAAAACAGTACTAAATGTTGGGAAATTATAGCTAATAAAATCATTAACTGGGCATATGTCTTATGCAGTTAGACAGCAAAGGCACTGAATAATACAATTAAGTCATTAAAATATTATGTTCAAAAGACACTGTTATCACCTTCATTTTTAAATGACGAATTTGACATTCAAGACCAACTGCCATTTTCTGTTGGAGGTGGCTGTGGTTTAATCCAAAGTGTACCTCACAGTATTCTGTTCAGAAAATGCTGATTCCTCAGCTAGCTGAAGCTGTCTTGAAGCTGTTGATCCTTTAGAAAATGGGCTGAGCTGGAGGAAGTAGGTTACCACAGATAGGTTTTAAAGATTCCCCCTTCTGTGACTTCCTAGTCACAAAGGGCTGAAATCCCCTGAAACCATGATCATAAATAAGAATTTCTCCATGTTAAATGTTCCTGTTGGTTATAGGCATATCAAAGTAACTCCAGGGATTATTTATGAGAATAGATAAATGAATTTATCTTTTTGACATTGAAATATTAAAATCAACAAAGTGAATGAGAGCCAAGAGATAAGACTGTCTCATAAGAAAACTTGTAACTTTTCTTATCTTGAAATTTTGTAAATTTTTAAATGTCAGTTTCCTTGTTGTTTTGATTTTGTTTTATCTTTATGGGATATTATTTTAAGTTGTAATGACCAAATATGGGGAGTTATACTGGGTTAAATTCCCTATACCAAGAACTGACTACTCCAATATCAATAGCAAATTTGTTGAAGGAAATAGGCATGATGTTGCATGTCTAGAATCACAGTATTAATAAGGTTGAGATATGAGAATTGCAAGTGTGAGGCCAACCTGGACTGCATATTAATTTCCATGCCAGTAAGGAATACATAGCAACACTGATTATTCTTAAAAAACAAAGAAAATGTGCTGATGGAACTCTTTCAGCCAATAGCCTTTAAAATACCAGCCCACTTGTGTGTGGTCTCTTATACTATAAATGCAGCCATAAAGCTTGTCATGTTCTCTCTCCCAGCTGCTGTATTCCATGTCTGTTCCCTGATCATGCAGAGGACTATGATCTGTGAGTCTACCCCTAAATAAATAACCTTTTATTATACTTAATTCTGAGCTAGTGTGGGATTGCATTTTAGCATTCATCTTCATCTGGCATCCACATGAATCCTAACTCCATGCCTACGATCAACCAGCCTAAAAGACCTGACAGGTCTATGGCCCAGAACATCTCCTGCCCTCACCTGGGTGGCTTTATTTCACCTACTAAGTGGTTTTTGCCAAAATCCTGCCACAGTGGAGTTACCATGCAGTGACTTGGAAATTTCCTAGGCTCCCACAGACTCCTTCCATGCTGCTTTCCCTGCTATGCAGTTACTTATTCAGCTTCCAGTTTGCATATCCTGCTTTTGAACTCTGGGTTCCTTGCCCTGTATATGGAATTTATTTAATTGCTCTTAATTTGTCAAGCAAAGAATATTTGTCAGTATATAACCAGATTCCAATGCGCAGAAACAAAACGGCATGGCAGTGTCTCTCTGCCACACACAAGTAGCATCTCTCCACCACACAGCTGAAAGTGCAACATCTACTTGCCAATAAAAATTATTACACCTATAACAATTTACTGAAATCTCATAACAAAGGTAACTATTTGATTAATAAATAAATCAATTAACTTGAAAGCTATATAATTGCTGACAATATTACCATCCAGGAATTTAATAACCTTTTTACTTATACTATGGAGGCTTATATGGTTTTTCTGATATATCCATTTGTTGGTTATTGGGATTTAGCTTTTTTTAATATTATGTCCTTAAGAAAATGGTTTGATAACACAGCCAAGAATCAGGAAATTTTAGAAATGACACAGTCTTTACAGATTAATAATGAACAGCTAGCTGACAGGATTAATACCATTGAAGATCAAAAGTTGGCTGAAAAAATAATATTATTGAAAAGGATAACATTAATTTTGCAGATAAACTTCAATCCATGTCAAAGGGTACTGAGAACTTATCTGAAAGAATTCATACTGTTGAATTTGACAATCAAAATCTGTTAAAAAGTTATTATAAGCTAGCAGATAGAGGATCTCTCTGGGAAAGCAATCTGCATGCTATCCAGATAATGCCCCAAAATGAGATGTTATCTTTAAAGCAAAAACTTCATACCTTGAAATCACATGTTCAGAATGAGTACCAGAGGCTAGGGGCATCAATGAGATCACTAGAAATATATACAGGCCAAGAGAGTCAGGCTTTAAAAAAGACAGTAAAAGTATTTGAAATGGTTGAGGAAATTATCAGAACTGATGAGCAGAGAGAGAAGGTACAATGACAGGATTTAACATTGCCAGTACATGTCAGAGTCAGAGATGATTTACCTAGGGTTTTAGCTTCTTACCCTGTAATCACCTCTGAAAAAGCATTAAGTTCTAAATGTCCAAAAGGATCTGAAGAATGAAGATGGAAACCTATAAGTATGAACGTTCTAAAAGAAATTAAGCAAGCAGTAGTATCTTATAGCTTGCATTCACTGTATGTTAGGGAGATGGTAAAGACATGGGCTTCCAGCAATAAGATTACCCCACACAATTGGCTTCAATTATTTTCAGCAGTCCTGGAAGACAAAATACAACAACTGTGGAAATGCTATTGTGGAGAAGAGGCAAAAATATTAGAACAACAGGGAAAAGTAAAAGGATTTGAGGCTTCCCAAGATCAAATTCTTGGTGAGAACACTTATGCTGACCCACAGGCTCAGGCTCTTTATGATGTCCCTATGCCATACAGAAGGCTTAAATGCTTGGGATAGGATTCAAGAACCAGAATCATAATTAGGGTTAAACAAGGTCAAAGAGAACCCTTTAGTGACTTTTCACAAAGATTAACTAAGACTGTACAAATAGGAGTAACAGACCCAGAAGCTGGAAGACTACTTATTTAATCTCTGGCTTTTGAAAATGCAAATTTAGAATACAAAAAAGATACTTGGTCCTTTAAAGGTTAGATCAACAACAATGAATTAACAGATCCTGCATACAATGAACATTGAAACATTTTATTATAATACTGAGACTTGGGTAGGAGAAGCAATTTCCAAAGGTATGAAGAGACATCAAAATGTCAAATGTTTTAATTATGGTAGAATAGGACATCTGAAAAGGCATTGTAGACAAGGAATTCCTAGAAATAATGTCTCCTCTGAGAATGGCAAAAATAAAAGGTCTCAAACTTCTGGATTATTTAGAAAATGTGACAAAGGTTTATATTGAACCAATGAATGTAGATCAACAAAAGACAGACAAGGCAACCTGATACCATCTGGAAACTCCTTGGGAGGGGGCTCTCAAAGGCCCCCAAGTCAAACATTGCCCAGTCATTCTCAAGCTCTGTGGAGAACATGTCTCAACAAGAAAATTAAAAAAATCAATTGCCTGCTGTAAAAAACCATACTGTTCTGCATGATGGAATAAACATGGAGGATGAATTAAAAACTCCAATAGGAACTAGGAAGCAGACATTTTGGCAGACTTCTAAAAATGATCAAAGACCAAAGCTAAGAGGACATAAAAATAACATTGTAATTGAAGGATTGCTGGCTACAGGTGTGGAGGTGACTATCACTACTCCACAATCTTGCCATTTAAATTGGCCTCTTCAAGAGGCTGATGTTCAGTTCCTATGGATTGGAACCCTATCTCAAGTGCAACAAATCACAAGATGGGTTGAATGCATAGTGCCAGAAGAACAGAGAGAAAGGCTGAAGCCATATGTGGCTAATATTACAGTGAATAATTATGGGGTCATGACCTGCTGCAACAATAGAATGCCCAGATTAACATTACTGCAGTCCCAGAAACTCATGTTTCTAGGAAGGATATTATAAGGTGTTGGGCCAAAATTTTCTCAGGGCCTGTACCTCAAGGCCTGTAGGACAGACAAAAGCCTGGCTTGAGTTTGAGGGAACCAAGTGAGGATGAGACTACAAAGTCTACATAGACACACCTCTAGTCAGAGGGAGGGCTTGGCTGCCTCTCATTGGCTAGAGATACTCCACATCACACAATAGCCTATATAAGCTGACACTCACAGTAATAAACTGAGTTCCTGCTTTGACTTGACTCTCTATCATGTCTGATTGTCCTGCATCTTGGAGCTGCAGATCTGATTGTCCTGTACCATGGGGCTACAGAATGGCCAGATAACACACTCACCTTTCCCTAGGGAATAAGGCTAAGGAAGCCTGGCAATAAGGTACTATATACAAAGGTCACCAGCCATTCAAGCTGTATAGAAACACAAAGCAACTAGCAAACTTTCACCATTGGCCCTACCTTTAAAATGGTAAGCTGAGAAACCAATATGGGTTAAAAATGTCCTTTATCAGAAGAGAAACTGCAGACTTTAGAACAACTGGTATAGGAGCAACTAGTATATTGAAGAATCAACCAGCCCATTGACTTCTCCTATATTTGTTGTTAAAAAGAAATCTGGTAAATGGAAATGATGACAGATCTAAGAGCTGTCAACAAGGTAATTCAACCTAAGGACCCTCTACAATCTGGAATTCCTTTGCCTTTCCTGTTACCTAAAGGATGACCTCTTATACTTATTAATTTGAAAGATTGTTTCTTCACTATACCTTTACAAGAAAAGGACAGAGAAAAATTTGCCTTCACTGTGCCTACTTATAATAATTCTCAGCCTACTAGGAGATTATCAATGGATCATCCTCCCACAGGGAAAGCTCAGTAGCCCCACCCTATGTCAATACTTCATAAATCAGCCTTTGGAAATAATACATACATTTCCTAAAAGTATAATTTACCATTACATGGATGACATTTTGCTATCCAATTCAAATGCAGATACTTTAGAAAGAATGTTTGAAGAAGTACAGAAAGTTTTGCCTAAACTGTAAATTGCTCTTGATAAAAATATAAAGAAGAGATTCTATCAATTACCTAGGTTATAAAATAGGTTTACAGAATATTAGAAGACAAAAGGCACAAATTAGGAGAAAACAATTGTGGACTCTTAATGACTTTCAAAGATTGTTAGGAGACATTTCCTGTCTATGACGAGCTGTTATGATAACACCTGATCTAATAATTCATTTAGACAAAACCTTAGATGTTGACGAAGACTTAAATTGTCTCAGGGAATTAACAGCTGAAACAGAGAAAAAGTTAACTGTCATTGCAGAGAAATTACAGGAGGCACATATGGATTGGGTGAATCCAAATCTTAATTGTATTCTAATTATATTGTCTCCCAGAATTTACCCTACAGGAATTTTATTGCAGAGGGAAGATATTATCTTAGAATAGATCTTTTTACCACATAAATCAAGTAAAGAATTAAAAATTTATATGGAAAAGGTCTATGAATTAATTATAAAAGGAAAATTGAGACTCTGTCAACTAGAAGGAATAGATCCAGCAGAGATTATAGTGCCCTTTACTACTGATGAAATTAAAAAAATTATGGGAAGACAATGAACCTCAACATAGAGATTGTGCTTTTTTAGGAGAGATTAATAGCAATTTTCCCAAAAGTGATAGAATTAACTTTATAAACATAACTACTTGGATCCTTCCCCACATTGTATATTAAACACCAATAACTGGAGCCCATACATTTTATACGTATGCAAATAAATCAGAAAAGCAGGTTACAAATTAGAAGATTTAAGTAATGTGTAACAGAGCCCTTATAATTTTGTCCAAAAGGTAGTATTATATGTTTTTCTCATGGTACTGAGGGATTTCAAGGAATCTCTCAATATAGTTACTGATTCACAATATGCAGAAAGAGTTATCTTGCATATTGAAACTGCTAAATTTATACCAGATGATACAGAATTGACTTCATTATTCATACAGGTTGAAGATATAATCAGGAATAGGCTTTGTCCCATATATATGACACATATCCATCCCGTACAAGTCTGCCAGGTCCTCTAGCACAAGGTAATGCAGAAATTGACTGATTATTGATTGGAAATGTGTTGAAGGCCTTAGAATTTTATTAAAAAATGCATCATTTCAATAGCAAAGGTTTAAAGAAAGAGTTTTCTATTACATGGCAACAAGCTAAGGAAATTATAAAGAGATGTCCTACTTGCTCTTTCTATAACCAAACACCACTACCTGCGGGGAGTAACCCAAAAAGTATTCAAAGGAATGAAATCTGGCAGATGGATGTGTTCCACTTTGCAGATATTGGAAAATTAAAATATGCACACCACACCATAGACACTTATTTAAGTTTTCAATGGGCAATGGCTTTGAGCTCAGAAAAGGCTCATTCAGTAATCACGCATTATTATTAGAAGTTACATCCATCATGGGCATACCTTCACAAATAAAGACAGGTAATGGTCTAGTATATGTCTCTAAGAAAATGAAACAGTTTTTTTTCTTATTATAATATAAAGCATATTACAGGAATGCCAAAAAATCCTACAGGTCAGACAGTTATAAGAATTCCAAGAAATCAAATTGAACTATAAAGGATATGTTAAACAAACAGAAAGGGATAGAAAACACCCCCCAGAAATAGATTACATAATGCTGTATTATGCAGAGATACATTGGATAATAGAAAAAACTTCTGAATTAAATCAGCTGATGTATTTCAAGAATATGTTGACCTCATATTGAAAATCAGGAGATATGCTATGTTGGGGAAGGGGTTTTACTCTTGTTTCCACCAGAGAAGAAAAGCTATGGATATCATCAAAATTATTAAAGATTCAGTTTAAAAAAAAGAGAAACTTCTTGAGAAAGAAAAGTGCTCGCTCATCCATAGAGGTGACAACCATACAGGTGGTAAGGAAACTTCATAAGAATTTGGTCAGGGTTCTGTTCTTGTCTTTGCAGGAAAATACTCATCTTCAAAAAGTCAAGAGACACTAGACATTTCTATGCCTAAAGAAGAAAAGATAGCTATCCAGAAAGAATCATGAAGCAAAGACAAATCTGACTTATGATGCATAGTAAAATTTGATTGTCTGAACTTGTATATATCTCTACTTAAAATTCAATGCTGGCTTTGCAGTTGGACAATGGCTATCCTTCTCTAAATCTAAGCATGTTGTTAAAAGAAAAATTCGGAGTTTCTGTCTCATGTCAGGAGCCATCTGGTATGGGACAGAAAGAAGTAAGAATTTAGGAAAAAATTTACTTTTCTTAATACCTATTTTTGTCTCTATTATATCTTTTGTTGAGTATATGTTTATATAAAAAAACGGTTTCCCCAATGAACAATGAATTTTCCTGCAGTAATCTTCGAAGTTTCCAGGAAGAAGATGGGGCCCCACAACAATGATTACACCTGGTTGATATAATAATGTCATGATGTTGATAGCACTACTGTAAGGCCAGTTTTGGGTATCAACTGCTCAAGATGGTTCCAACTTGGTTAGCTGAGATGGTGCACCTTCTTAGAACATTCTGGCTAGAACTTCAAATAGGAACCTCTGAAAAACCCTATCAACTACTCAGAGACTATTTGCCATCATACCAGACAGTAGTCTTTTTTTCCTAATAATTTTTTATTACTTTATAAATAATACCATTCAAAGTTTCCACTTCCTCTCTTCCTCCCACTTCTCTCTCACTACCCCACTCTTTCTCCCCCCCCTCCAGTCCTAAGAGAGGGCAGGGTACCTGTCCTGTGGGAAGTCCAAGGCCCTCCACCCTCCATCCAGGCTTAGGAAGGTATGCATCCAAATAGAAAAGGATCCCAAAAAGCCATTACATGCAGTAGAGACAAATCCCAGTGCCATTATCATTGGCTTCTCAGTCTGCCCCAGTTGTCAGCCACATTCCAAGGATCCAGTTTGATCCCATGCTTGGTCAGTCCCAGTCCAGCTGGAGTTGGTGAGCTCCGATTAGCTCAGGCACACCAGACAGTAGTCTTTAAACTTAACCATCATTTTACTTTTACAGGATCCCGTAGAGAGAACATCATTCCCATGACAGCTGGAAGTAATTCTACAAGACTATGTCCCCTCTTCCAACAAACTTTGTCCACAGGGTTAGCTACATCAATTAGGGTTGATTATAACTGGTATAGTGTTGGGGGTTGTGGTGGAAATTATGTAGGCTCAGGGATCTCTTTGAAAAAAAACAACAGGAAAATTAGATGGGAAAATCAGTAGATTAGTGTGAACTTACTCATACTAATAATAATAGTGAGTAATATAATGAATACTTGTGAGCTATTATTTATAGGCAATTTACATTGGTATAGATTCTTGGATATTGATACAAATTCAAATTATACTGAATATGCTCCTATTTCTGTTAACAATATTTGTACATCTGGATAAAGTTATTTTGTCATATTATATGCATGAATGCTTCTACCTCTGCTTAAGACATTTTGTATATTGATACAATTTTAGGTATTTTAGGTAAATATGTTTGTGATATATTTATCACACTGCACTATACATTTCAATAGTATATCTATATCTCCGATCAAGATACTTATACATTGTTTACATTTTGAGGTCATTGTCCTCATTTTCTGTGCCGTTGCTTAAAGATTGTTTAATACTCTAATATGAAGTATTAGTTTTTAAGCTATATAGGTATTAAGAATTATAGGTCAATAGTCATCCAAGTCACAATTGCTCCTGGCAGCACCAACCTATCCCTGAGAGAATATTGAGCACCAAAGACGCTCCACTTGGAGTTGTTTTCTTCTTGGAAAAACTGACCTTTGGGCAAGGAACTGCCCATGCCTCCACCACTGACAAAATGCATGGTGTCAGGACAGGACAAGCACAACATAAGAAAAAAAATGTTAAACCTTGCCAAGACAGGGTAAGATGGTTCTGAAAATTTTCCTGCCTCTGAAAATGGTCTGTCAGTTACTCTAGCCCTTAGCCAAAGTTAGTTGCTCCAACATTGCAAATGAGACTTTGGATGATTTCTCAGGTAGCCAGTTATCTCTGTCATTTATTGCACATTTTGGAAGTTGATTGATTGTACTTCTTATTTGTTCAAGTAATATTATTTCCCTTCTCAGATCTCTTATGGGGGTTGAAGACTAGATAGTAGTAGTTACTTTCCTCCCATAACTTGGCCAAGCTATTTGTAATACAAGACTTAGATTCCTTAGGATAGAATAACTACTGATACATTTAACATATATTTATTGCTTGATATTGTTTATGCTGGTTGTAATTCTAATTTTTATACTTAATATTTATTCTTATTGTATATAGTTTTGTATTGGGTTTAGAACTCTCTTATTTAGGTTAAAGGGGGAAGTACTGTGGGAATTTCTTCAGCCAATAACCTTTAAGACATCAGCCCTCTTGGGCATGGTCTCTTATACTATAAATGCATCTGTAAAGTTTGTGCACACTCTCCCTCCAGGCTGCTGGATTTGGTTCCTGTTCCTTGATCATGCAGAGGACTATGATCTGTGAGTCTATCCCTAAATAAATAACCTTTTATTATACTCAATTCTGAGCTAATGTGGGATAATTTTTAATGTCTATCTTCAAAAATGGAAGAGTGCTTATAGAATTTTAGTGTAAATAGAAACCATATGAAATATCCTTTCAACCACTATTTTGAGAAAAGAAAGACAGACCATGGAATTTAAATATTATAACATTCTCAACAACGTTACACATATTGTTAAGAGAAGTGAACATGATGATAATTGAAATTCTACTCATTTTCTGTTCCTGTTCAGATCCATACAGCATTTGAATGATGATGTGGTTTTTCAAGAAATAGAATGATGAAGTCTCACACCCTGAAAACTGATTAACAATTGTGATCCAGACACAAAATTTTAAAATTAGAACTTTAATTTTCTACTTCAGTGTTATCCATTTGTTTAATGCAAATTTTGGTGAGAAACTTATCTGTAGAGCTTAGTTTGCTAGTTTGTATGCTAAAGGGTAACCACTGGGAATTGAACAGCTCACATATGTGTTCAGCTAACAACTACATAAGATGCATATGCAAATATGGAATGCCTTCCCAAAATTTTATATCTCACCTCAACTTTGTTTGCATAATATTTGATTATTATTAATAGGCTTTATGCCTGAAGTTCAAATGGTTTCACTCATTGAAGTTTTATATGAGTTTTGGCTAAAATGTGCTTTAATTGACACCTTGTAGGACCCTTCTCAATGACAAAAGGACTGAGAGGGAGAAGAAATCCCCAATACCCATCTGGAGTAGCCTGCCCCTGGTGGGGAGAAGAGAACATGGGCTCTCCTGGCCCAGGCTAGCTGAAGATCCATAGACCTTCCCTGGCACCTTTTGGCACTGAGTAGGTAGATGCAATTATGGTGAGTAAATATATGGTGGTGGTGGTGATGGTGGTGGTGGTGGTAGTGGTGGTGTGTGTGCGTGTTTGTGTGTGTGTGTGTGTGTGTGTGTGTGAGAGAGAGAGAGAGAGAGAGAGAGAAAATGGCTCATGTCCTGTGGAGAAAGGCTGATCAGAAGAACTGAAGGCAGTGGGAAGGGGACTGAGTTGGGTTGCCTGCTTACCACCCAGGGCCATGATGATGTCTGGGTCTTGTGCTGCTACCAAGGGACATGTCTAAATCTCAGGAGAGTAAGCCTTGCAGCTTGCCTGTGCAGTACAGTAGAGTTGACACTGTCAGTGTTGGTGCAGGTGAACCACCAGAGAATGTGTTCATGGCAAAACTTGTCCCACTACTTACCTGTCATATGGTGGTGTGGCTGAGAGAGATGCCTCCCCTTCTCCTTGCCATCTGATGCAAGTGGGAAAGTTGGCCCTGGGGTCAAGAAAGCAGGAGAGCTGGTCTGCCCCTCACTGGCTGTAGCACTCAGGAGAGCAGACCCTGCACCTTGCTTGGGCAACACGGCAAAACTGATCCTATCATTGGGGCTACAGATGAAGTGGCATCAAGGACTTGAGCAGAGAAGACATAGCCCTGTTTTTCATCTGCTTTATGGTGGTAATGGGGAGGGAGAGATGCTCTCCCCTTCACTCCTCACCACCTGTAGGAGGTGGGAGAGATGTCCTTGGAGGCAACAGAGCAGGAAAACTGGCCCTGCTCCTCACCAGCTGCAACACACCAAAGAGTGGACCATGCGCCGCTCCTGGGCAACACGTTAGAGCTGGCCCTGGTAGTGTAGGTGTGAGAGCCCAAGGGAATAAGAACAACAGAACCAGCCCAGTCCATTGCTGACTGCTGCATAAAGTGAGTTAGCCTGGGCGGTGCTGGAGAGATCACCTTGATGATGATAATGAGGGAGAGCTGATAGTCTGACCCCCAGCTACCACTCAGGCCCAGAACCAGGACTATGAGATGGCCTACCCCAACATCTACCCCATCTATGCTCCGCTGGAGCAGATATAAAGCTGGAGGATCTCCATGGTACAGGGTAACAGCAGTATGTCCAAGAGGAATCCCAGTAGAAGTCAGAGACCTTGAACCAGATAAATGACTCACTGTAGTGAACAATTGCAAGTAAAGAAGTATGGGCTAAAGGAAATTGTGTGACTCGCTGTGTCAGAATGTGGCTTCCAAAATGACATTTCTTTTCTTTTTCTTTTAAATTTTATTTTATTTTGTTTTGAGAAGAAAGGTGCAGGGTAGAAGGCAGATGACAAGGAATGGGTAGAAGAAAAGCATTGGGATGCATGATGTGAAACTGGCAAGGAACCAGTAAAAAGTTAAGAAAAGTTTCCCCTAGACAGGGTTTCTCTGTGTAGCACTGACTGCACTGGAACTCACTATTTAGCCCAATTTGCCTGACTCTGCCTCCTGAGTGCTGGGATTAAAGTTGTGTGCTATCATGATCTGCCTTCATTTTGTTTTAATCTTTCTGCACTGTTTAACTTTTCATATATATATATATATAAAATGTATATATAATAGAAATATATGCATATATAAATATATACTTAAAGATCAAAAAAATCTTTAAAAATACCCACTTTGTAAATCAGGGAAGTAAACATCAGATTGATGAAAAGGTTAATGTACATCTCTTATGGTCTCATCATTGGTATACTTTCAGATGAATACATTTGAACTATTTCAATGTCCTTGAATTCTGCTCCCTCAAACAAAATCATCTTCAAACCCAGGAGTTTTTCACCTACTTCTTTCTACATACTGATGTATGACTGATCTTTCTTGGTATCCCTGAAATTTCCATGCCAAGTTTGAGAATGTTTAAAAAACAGATTAGTAATCCCTCAGATTATCTCATTATGTTCAATTTTAGAATTAAACATATTAGCAGATGTTTAGTTAACATTGACGACAGTGATGTGACTTTCTACAAAGAGAAAGAGGAGCTCAATAGTTTATTTACAATGTAGTTGATGTGGTGGTGAATTAGTTCTTGTGCCGTGTATGGCCATTCTCAACTATCAACCAATTTCTTGGTAAGCGAATAGGGGAACTACCTTAGAGCACTAACAGTAACTAAGCAATGCATCTCATCTCAGCTCTTAGTACAAGTCACATACTATCATATGTGTGGCAATAACTCTGCTTCAAGACAAAATAAGCTAGTAGTTTAGGTACATTTTTCTCCCCTGACTTGCCTTTATCTAAAGAGAGAAAGTTAAGAAACAGCAAAGATTTATTTAATTAGGTATGACTTAAAGCTTATATATTGAATGAATATTACATTTTCATTCTAAATTGTTCTAGAATGATGGATATCTGTAGCTAAATTTTAATGAACTTTATATAAAAATATTGCCAAAAGCAATAAATATTGATATGTATTTTAGCCATGACAAAATAGTATATGATTTGCTGGTAAAAATTCATGAATTTATCTTTCAACATATGAATATTTGGTGTGCCTAGCCTTAGTCAAATGCTAAAATATGACATTGTAACATGGCAAAGAATTAAGATGAGCTTCCAAGGTGACAACTACAAGTACAACACAGATGATAAATGAATATTTAAAACTCAATGATAAGATCTAGATAACTATATTTTTATTTAAACTCATGTCTAGCACTATACCATGTTAAATTTCCAACACTACCTTTAAGAAAAAAGGAAAATTAAAATCAGTGAAAAAGTTCTTGTGTTTAAGACACTAGTCATACTGCTCATGATCTGTTTAGATAAATGAAAATTCATGGTCTATTTTATTCTCATTTTACCCCCATATTTTTGGCAATTGTTGATTATATCAGAGCTATAAGATGACTTTTAAGCAATGTGTTCATACCCTTATTTCAATAACTTTTCAATGTCCTGTTCCTTAGAGAAAAATGTTTTTGTATATGTAATTAAGAATGCAGAGTTATGAACTTAAATTATTCAGATGGGTCTCAAACTCAATGACAATTATTCTGAGACACAAAGAAACATAGACAGACAGAAATGGCAAGATAGACCATAAAATCCTTAAGATGCTGCCAATCACCAACTAGAAAAGGCCAAACAGGAATCCTCTCCCTGTTCTCTGGAAGGAGTGTAACACAGTTGATACTTTGTAGAACTAAGATCAGAGAAAGTCAATTCTTAGCACTTTAGATTAAAAGCTCATGATGAAACTTTTATTTATCCTGGAGAAACTAATAGTAAAGTACTTAGAGTGTTTCCTGGTACATGGTAATGCTTCAGTATTATGATTGTAGCATGATTCAATATGTCATACGTAAGATGATGAAGGTGGTGATTAAGATGATTATAAAAATTCCCTTTTATAAATGAATAAATTAAGTACTCATTCTACATGCACAGTTCTATGGGAAAGCTGTTTTAGAATGTTTTGACAAGCTCATACTATATATTTTTAAAACATCCGTTCATGCTCCTTCCAATTCTGCTGGCAACTTGATCTGGAATATTTTTAATCTATACACACAAACAGCTTTATCTTCAAAGCACATATTATTTTGAAGTTTTAGTAAAAACCAAGAGAATGAAAGAAGATAAAAGACAGGATTAAACACATTTAGTAATGTTAATACATTGGAGACTAATTTTGAATGTGAATGCTGGTACATGGATGTAGGTAGGAAAAAATACATTGTTGGCATGTGTAATTCAGTGAGTCAAAGGGCAGGAATTGGTTTTTTGCAAAGCCAGGAGTTAATTATAAATGTAATTAACCTTATTTTCTATGGACTCATGGAAAGTTTTCAAGGTTGAGAGTGATTCAATTTACAATGAGTAATAAGACAGATGCCATGCTATCAAGGCCATTGATGTTTTACATTATGCTTGGTTTATTTGTATTTAAAACATGTTAAAAATTTGTGTATGCAAAATTTCAAAGCTTGCCTCCAAACCTTCTAACTGTAATGATTACATTATTATAAAATTTTGCTACCCGAAGATCTGTATAGCAGGGTGATTGAAATGAGCTCTTCATTCTTTTTAAAGAATTAAAGGGTTTTGGTGTTTTGTGTGATGTGTTATGACTAAGATTAGTTTTATTTTCAGCAAGAGCTGAAATATTCTTAAATGAGGGTCTTAAAAATGACACTCATTTTTCTATTTTTTAACACTTAGGAATGGGATCATTTATAAACCATAATAATCCAATTTCCAGGTGGATCTATATATGTTTTTCTTTGGGTTCACCTTATTGCTTAGCTTCTCTAGGATCATGAACTATAGAGTCAATGTCCTTTGTTTGTAGCTAGTATCCACGTATGAGTGAATACATACCATATTCATCTTTTTGGGTCTGGGTTACCTCACTCAGGATAGTGTTTTCTAATTCCTTCATTTGCATGCAAAATTCAAGATGTCATTTTTTTTTTTTAGCCGCTGAGTAGTAATCTAATGTGTCAGTGTGCCACATTTTCTTTATCCATTCTTCAGTTGAGGGGCATATACGTTGTTTCCAGGTTCTGACTATTACAAATAATGCTGCTATGAACATAATTGAACAAATGACTTTGTAGTATGATTGAGCATCTTCTGGGTATTGAGCAAGCATGATATTGCTGGATCCTGAGGTAGGTTGATTCCCAACTTTCTGAAAAACTTCCATAGTGATTTCCAAAGCAGTTGTATAAGTTTGCATTATCATTGGTGTATTTGATCTTAGTCATTCTGACAGGTGTAAGATGGTATCTCAGAGTTGTTTTGATTTGCATTTCCCTGATGGCTAAGGATGTTGAACATTTCCTTAAGTATCGTTTGGCCATTTGAGATTCTTCTGTTGAGAATTCTCTGTTTAGTTCTGTACCCCATTTTTAATTGGGTAATTTAGAATTTTAATTTCTAATTTCTTGAGTTCTTTATATATTTTGGAGATCAGTTCTTTGTCTGATGTTGGGATGGTGAAGATCTTTTCCCATTCAGTAGGCATCCTTTTGGTCTTGTTGACTATGTCCTTTGCTTTACAAGATTGCCTGACAAAATTGAAAGCATGGGGGGTGGGGAAAGAAGGGATGGTATAAGAGGAAGAGAAGGGGAGAAGGGGAGGGAATGGGATACTAGAGATGGAGGAAGCGCAGTGATGAGAGAAAGAAAAGAGATATCTTGATTGAGGGAGCCATTATGGGGTTAGCAGAAACCTGGCTCTAGAGACATTCCCAGGAACGCACAAGGCTGACTCCAGCTAAGACCCTAAGCAATAGAGGAGAGGGATCCCCATCTTGATTTGCCCTCTAATCAGAATGATGATTATCTTAAATATCACCATAGAACCTTCATCCAGCAACTGATGGAAACAGAGGCAGAGACCAGCATCAGAGCACTGGACTGAGTTGCCAAAGTCCAGTTGAAGAGTGGGCGGAAAGAATATGAGCAAAGAAGTCAAGACCATGATGGATTTACCCACTGAAACTGTCTACCTGAGCTAATGGGAGCCCACCAACTCCAGCCTGACTGGGAAGGAACAAGCATAGGACCAAACTAGTTCCTCTGAATGTGGTTGACAGTTGCATGGCTAGGGAAGACTGAGGGGCCACTGGCAGTGGCACCAGGATTTATCCCTCCTTCATGTACTGGCTTTTTGGGAACCTATTCTCTTTGGATGTATACCTTGCTCAGCCTAGATATAGAAGACCTTCCACAAAGCAATGTGACTTACCCTTTCTGAGGATTGGAGGGGGGTGGTGGGAGGGTGTGTGGAGGGAATGGGAGGAGGGGAAGGAGTGGGAACTTGAATTGGTATTTTTTAAAAATTTAATAAAGAATAAATAAATAAACCATAATAATCATATAAGAAAAGATACTTGAATGCAAGTTAGGAATTCTAAATTTTTCAACATTTGGATCAAATGACCCATTTTCACATACATACATACATACACACACACACATACACACACGCACACACACACACACACACACACACACACACACACACACACACACACACACACATCTATGTTAAAGAAATATTTGTAGGGCCAGAAGTTTGCTCAAAAGGTAAAGCCATCTTGATGTGTTGTATTTTTTTCTATCTGTGGGAAAAAGAAGCTTCTTTGATGAAGGATGTAACACAATCCTAATTAGTCTTACTAAATAAAAACTTGAGTCAGATATCAGGGGAAATGCTCAAAGATCAGAGAAGTAGAGCAGTCAGCCACTAGTCCTTACCTCCACTGAATCTTTAGACCAAAGGGGCAATCCTTTCCCTATGAATCCTCAGACTGAATGCCCTGAACTTCTGTCTCCTGCCTTCTATTCCCCTCTTCACCGAGCCATCTCTCTTCCCATCTCCACCTCCCTAGTGTTGGAATTAAAACATGAGCCACCACTGTTTGCCTCTGTTTCCCTTTTAGACTAATTCAATCTCGTGTAGCCAAAGAGATTCTTGAATTTACAGAGGTATGTCTGCCTCTGTCTCCTGAGTGCTGGGATTAAAGGTGTGTGCCACTACTCCCTGGCCTCTATGGCTAACTAGTGGCAAGCTCCGCACTCTCATCTTCAGGCGAGCTTTATTTGTTTAAGTACAAACAAATAACACCACAGAGGAATAAGGACATCATTTATCTGTAGGAATAAAAATAAGTGTTTAGAATACAGTTTGAAATTATATTGGTTTAGGAAAACAACAGTATTTGATTATCTAGGATCTAAGGTGTCTCATGCCATGGGTAGCTGGCTAGATTGGGACATCAGTCATGAACATTCTCCTATTGGATGGACTTCAGGTCCAGTTTGATAGCTGTTGGTTAGCCTCTGAGATAAAAGTGCCACTGTTTCACCATTGAGGATGTGCTATCAGATCAGCCAGTATTGGGACTTGTGTTTTTTATTTTAATTTCCTTTATTGTTTTGAGAATTTTGCACACCTGTATAGTGTGAACTACTCAAACCTTCTTCTCTATTTTCTCTCCTATCCTCACATCATTTTCCCATCATAATGTCATGTGCTTTGTTTTTAAATTCACTGAGTCCACTTAGTGTTGCCAGTGTATGCAGGAGTAAAGGATTGTCTATGAAAGCATGAACCTCTCAGCCATGACGTCTCTACAGAAAACTGACTCTTCCACGTCAGCAACCATCCATTGATTACTTTTCTCTCTTAGTGCATGCAGGAAAGTTTCTAGCACCATGGAAGCTGGTCAGTAGAGATAAAACTTTCAGATGACTATCAATTTGATTTTTCTATATCCAGTGACTCAAGTATGTTGTATCTTCAGGGGTAGGGTCTTACATCATGTTCTGAAGAATAAACAAGACAATGAAAATAGCCTTAATGTTAATCAGGAGGAGGGGAGTTTGTTGGACTCTACTGACCAACAACTCAGAAAGAAGTAATCTATATCTGGCACTGGGCAGTTTATTTAATACCACATGATACATGAGAAAGACATTGACACCCCTCTTATAGGATAATTTTCTTTTTATATGTACATGTATGTATTGTAGGAAACTTCCACAATAGATTTCCATATGTTTTTTCCAATGGTCTGTAATGTTAATTACCTACCCATTCTCATAAACCCTTCTCTACCCAATCTTTGCATTCCACACCCCTTTTAATATTTCATGTTTCAGTCTTCGCTATTATCCCTCATATCACTCATATTTTATTCCCATTCTTTTCTAATTCCATCCCCAATGGCCTCTAACTATCTTCTCCAATTAAAGCACATATGTTTAAAGATTCAAAACTAGCTTCCCCACATGAAAGAGAACATGTGGTGTTTGTCTGTCTGGGTTTTGGTTTCCTGACTCATACTTATTAATTTCTTCTCCACTTTTATTTGTGAATTTTCTCATTTAGATAGTGATACTGAAAAATAAAGTAAGGTGAGATAAAAATAGACTTGGCTACATTAGTTCTCCATGATGAAGATAATTAGTTTTCATTTTAATTTGCTCTTCACAATACTTAAATCGTGCAAAATACCCATCTTAAGAGAACACAAATTATTTTTTATGGTTCCTTTTAGTTCTTACTTCTACAAGATAAAGAAATGTGAGAATTGTTGAATTGGAAGTACTAGAAGAAATTCTGTGTATGTGTGTGCACACGCGTGTGTGTGTATGTGTGTGTGTGTGTTTCACTGTGGCATGATGCAGTTAGAATATAAAAACCAGGAGCACAAAAGTAAATAATGAACCTTGTATTCAAGACTATTCAAAAATTATTAAATTCCCTGAGTTTTAATAGAATAGATGGTTACATAAATACTTACTGGAAAAAAAATAACTTTAAGACATATTTTTAAAAGTCCAATAATATCAACAATCAAGGACAATTCTGAAATACACTGTTCATCAAACATTGACACCCAATTGGAAATATGCTTAAACATGAAGGCATGTTAGTAATCCTCCATGGGCTTATTAAGGACCTATGAAAAATGATGGCACAGTCAATCATGCGCTTCTTTCATGGTAGCATGTTCCTCAATCAAGTCGCTTTGCTCGTTTATCGAGAATTCATTGTTAAAAAATTCATTGTTTTAATTCTGATCATTTGATGCAAGTGAATCTAGACTCCAGCATGATGCACATGTGACCTCAAATCTACATTTACATATGTATTGAAAAATCAGGGACAGAGAAAATGAGTAGTTTGAACCACAATACACAGCTTAAATGCACTATATAATATACCTTTGATTGGTTTTTAATCATGCTACCAGTATCAGTAACTGAAATGAAAAGATGCACAAAAGGCATGGTATATCAATATGATATTGTATTATTATCTGCTTTTAGTTTGCCAAAGACATAAGTATATTTGCTTGTAACAGTACATTAAGAAGTGAAGGTGATTACTGAAAGAGACTCCTGGAAAGAGGGAGGCTATGACAAACTTGAAAGGGTCAGGCTCTAAAGCTTTCTCTCAGGGTTAAAAAAAAGACACCACAATAAGCAAAAGGACTAAAATATGAGGGTTAAGGAACCGTCTCACAGCATATTCTTACTATCCATGTCTCTCTATTGTTTTCTCTTTCTTCTGTCATATTTGTCTATAATTTCTTAGCTCTACTTCTCTGTCTCAATTCTAATTCTAATTCCACTTCCACTTCCTCTTCTTCTGCTGCTTCACTTTCCTATTTCTGCTAATTTCTGGGACACTTCTTCTCCAACTTCTGCTCCAGCTGCTCTTAACTATCTTTGTTCCTAACCAGCTATAAAGATCCACAAAACCTTGCAGGCATAGAGAATAACCAGGCAAACACAGACAAGGGAAGTTTATGTCTCTTGGTCCATTAGCACTTTTGGCAAATATTGCAGGCTCTAAGGTCCTTTTCCTGTGACGTTTACACCATTTACTTTAAGCAGTTGAAACAAAGAGGAGTCTCAAGCCTCTAAAACATCATATCCAGGGCTTGAGGCCTATCAGAGGCACCAGCAGAGGTTTGTTTTCCTTCAGGCTGTGGGTAGAAGATGGATAATTATTTTTCCTGCTATCTGAGAGTAAGACACAAACAATAGATCTCCTGAACTAAACTCACTAGTAAACTGAGGTGAAGATGAATGTGAGGAGTCAGTAATATTTTAATGCAAAGTTGGCTTTAAGTCATCGCTTTTCTTTTCTGTAAGTGAGGTAAAACCAGGGCATGCTTGTTTTTTCTATCTATCTGAGCAGCTATGAATCAACTGCTTTAAGCATGTAGTAAATCTATGTCCTTGGATATCTGGGAATGTCTTAAATGGAATATTTTTGCCTGGACCCTAAACACTGGCCAAATGCCTGCCAATAAAGATCACTGTAGGAAGGCAGATCTTTATGTTAACATTGAAGAAAAAAAACAAAGACCTGGTAGTGGGAAGAAAGTTTCTTGACTGTGACTGTTTTCACACATAGCTAGGGGATGTAATCAGTAAATGGGGATATAATTCCCAAATGCATAGGGGAAATTGTGCCCATTAAATGATCAGATGGGGCTGAACTGTGGGAGTTAAATCCCAAATTATAATAGAAGGGGGTAAGCTAAGCAAGAAAGTTACAGCAAGTAATTTTATTCACAAGGCACTAATTCTAACATGTGTTGCATTTTGGTTTAATCCTCCATACAAAGTTCCTAACTCTGTTGGCTTGACTCTGTGAAATGAGGCAGATTAATTACTGGGTAATTCTGCAGCTCATAGTAGGGAGGGCATTTCTGGGTCAGAAAATACCTGGTTCAGGGGAATCTCCCAAGAATCTGCAAGGATGACCCCAGCTAAGACTCCTAGCAATAACAGATACAAGCCATCTCTTGTGATCATATTGATGCCTAGCCAAATTGTCATCAAACAGGCTTCATCTTCTCTGATGGAAACAGATGCAGAACCACAGCAAAACATTAGACAGAGTTCAAGGAATACTGCACAAGACAGGGTGAAAGGATTATAGAAGCCAAAGGGGTCAAGGACACCACAAGAAAACTCCCAGAATCAAATAACCTGGATTCATAGGAGTTTACAGAGACTAAACCGACAATCGGGGAGTTTGCATGGAACTGACTTAGGTACTCTGTATATAAGTTACACTTGTGTAGTTTGGTCCTCTTGTGGGACACCTAATCATGGTAACAGAGTCTATCTCTGACTCTTTTACTGTCTTTTGGAACCCTGCTCTTCATACTGGGTCACAAAAGGTGCTTGGTCTTACTGCAGCTTGATGCACCATGTTTTGTTAACACTCGTGGTAGACCTTCTATATCCTAACCAGAAATGGAGGAAGAGTGTATTGAAGGGTGAGAACAGAGGGAGGTGAAGGAGGTTGTGAAGAGAAGAGGGAGGGACCAGGATGTAAAATAAATAGACAGATACATAAATAAATGTATATAAAAAAAGAAGTGAAGGTGAGGCTTCAAATACACTGCAACAGTAGACAAAAACAGTTAAGAGTAATCATTTTTCAAACAGGCATTTATTCACTTTGAAACACTTACTGTAAATGGTGACTCTCATATTTGCCATCGTTAGTGATAATTCACTGTTGTCTCTCCAACTGCAAGCATTGGTTCATAATTGAGTTGCTTTGCATAAGACAGTTGTATGCATTGTACCATACGTTGATTAACATCAGTATCAAATTCCAAGTCACTGTATGAACAATAATTGTGCTATAAAATATTAGTTACAAAGTAGAAAAAATTATAACTTAAAAATAATCATTATAACTATAAAACATAATTCTAAGTCAGAACTACAGTTTCTATAAAGAATTTCTGATGGCTGATAATTGGCAAGACAAATGTTGGCTAACAACACACAGGCTTGTGGTGTATTGAAAAGTTTCAAAATTATACATCTCGATCATATTATTACTAAAATTACACAAAAAGAGTAGTAATAAAGATAATTAAAATATTTTCAATGCAGAGACCTTTTCTTCTTCGTAGTATGTAGTCAGTAGAATTAGCCTGATCCATAAATACACAACTCTGTCATGTAGTAGTTGATTGCTGGTGGCCTAAGACTGGGATGGCTGAACATAGTGCAATGTTAGGTGAACCAGCCTGAGGAGAAAATTGCAACTGAAATGTAGCATTCAAGCCCAACTGAATCTAGAGCTACAGGAGACACAGGTTAGAACTTAGTGTTTTGAAATGGGCCATCTCCTCAGCTCCAGGAAAGGAAACTTTTAAACATTGTTAGTGGGAATATAAATTAGAGCGGCCATTATGGAAAATATTATCCAGGATGTTCAAAACCTTAGTATAGTCTAGATCACTTGACCAATGTTCTCCAGCTCCAAATTTGCCAGGTAAATTTTACACAATGGTAAACAAGCTCATAGTGGCAATGCTTAAGGTAAAGGAAGAATTGAAAAATAATTGAATAACTATAAAAACAAACAAAATATCTTCATGTAGAAATAATTTAAATGTGTATGCAAATATGTCTATAAATATGCTAAAATTTAATGATTGAGAATGTTGGATACTTTCCCTGTGCTATTTTTGTTTTAAAAGAGGCTACACAGCAGCAAAATATGCATTGTTGCTTCATTTTGTTAGCCTAATATTTTTATAAGTTGAATAATAACTAAAAATTAATATTTATATGCTAGTTTAAAATTCCACTTTTGTTCATGTGTATTTATGTGTGGGTTTGTGCATGTGAATACAGATGACTCTGGAGGCCAGAAACAAGAGTGTTATCTCTAGGAACTGAAGTTACAGGTGGTTGTGAGATACTGGAAAGGGTCCTCAGAACCAAACTCAGCTCCTATGCAAGAGCAGTACACACTCAAGCACTGACTCGTATGTCAGAATCAGTGTGCTATTTGTTTTGTTTGTTTATTTGTCATGGATTTTTGTGATTTCCTGTTCTAGTTATTGTTTTTTGTGCCTAACTCCAGGTCTAAATTAAACTTGGGACACCTCTTTGAAGTCTTTATTTCTAATTACAACCACGGGGATTAAGGTCAGTCCATATGACCTTGCTAAGTGTAACTTCTTATACTCTACATAGAGCATCCTTCCAATCATTTATGTGTCAAGGAATTTAAGTAGGTTATCTGCATTATGGCCTGCTCATCAAAAGAAACACACTACAACCAACTAAATATACCAACCTAATTAACATGTAAAAAGCTATGCATGGTTAATCCAATATATACTCACAAATATAACACAAGAATGGCATCTTTACTTTTTGGCCAAGATCAATCTTTCTGTTGGTAGTCTAAATATAAAAAGATTTACCAAATATATGTTCATTTTATTTTCCTACATGTAATGCTGTTCCTAAAAAATTTTTCTCATTATTTTTTGGCAATTTTACTTCTAGTATTTCTTTAGTGTATAATTAAACTTTCATTAGTAATATGGGAAATTCACAATATGGAATGTTAGGATCTGAAAAGAATGTGAGTTTATTTATAGATGTGGGTTAAATTAAAATTCACCAAGTTTATTTGATTTTGTTTTAGTTTTCTATGTCATTCCCCAGTTTGAATAGAAGACATTATGATCATGTCATCAAATGATTGATGTTGATTTATTTCGTTTCACTTTAAGAACACAGAAGAGCAAAATTTTTTCACAAAATTCTTCAAAATCAAATGAGAATGGCCCCGAATCTCTAACACTTGGCAGGCATAAATAAGGAAGACACTCAGTAGCAAGCGCTGTGAGAAGCTCACTTCTTTTTATGATCCTTTCATTTCAGTTCCACTTTGTGACTTATACAATTGAGAATCACTGTTGTGGGTTTTATTTTTTTGTTTGTTTGTTTTTGTGTTTTTGAGACAGGGTTTCTCTGTGGCTTTGGAGCCTGTCATGGAACTAGCTCTTGTAGACCAGGCTGGCCTCCAACTCACAAAGATCTGCCTGCCTCTGCCTCCCGAGTGCTGGGATTAAAGGCATGCACCACCATTGCCCAGTTGTTGTGGGTTTTAAATTAAGCTGAAATTCATATAGTTTATGGTACAAAATGTCAGGCTACAATAAGCTCATATGAAAAAGTTTTTGAGCTCATTTTTTTTCTGGAATTTGAATCAATAAAGAGTGCCTAGAGTTCCAAGACTTTTTAAAGGTGTAGAGAGATGTGTTCAAATGAAATGTTGAGAAAGTCTCACTTCTTTGATAAATATTTTACCATTCCTGTTTGAATTTTGATATTAGGATGTCAATCAAGCCATTATGCAATTCTTTTCACCAAAAGAATCTGGGACTTGATAAAGAGAGAAGCAGAGACCCAGGCAACATTTTAAAGGTTGACCCATTCTGTAGGATTTGATCCAATCAGATGCTGCAAAGAGATGCTGGGGAAATTATATTAGAAACTTGCCAGTTATGGGACCAGTCTGTTGAACTTGTCACAACAAAGAATGTCATTACTTTCCCAAGTCAGAGCTCTCAATGCCTTGGGCGTTTCTATCCATCCTCCCTTTTTTTTCTTTTCGTAATCTGATTGCAAGTATTTGTACACACAAATCTAATGTACTCTGAAAGTTGTTGCAAATGTTTATTTTAAACATCATTTTTTTACCTAATTTTGTACAACAGGTCTTGGTCATATTCAACTCTCTTCCCCAACTCTTCCCACATCCATCTTAATCTTGGTAACCTCCTTTTAGTCTATGTTTGTTTGTTTTTAGAAGAAACTATATGGAAAAAGTTGTTTTGGTTCTCAAGCTCTTTCAACATTCCTGTACCATCTTCCATGAGGTTCCTAGAGTCTTAGATGTAGAGCCATCATTGCAATTGTATTATCTGGGGGAAAACATAGGAAAGTCAGTTGATGCCTGCATTTTGACAAGCTGTTAATTCAATAGTTATCTCTGTCTATACCAACAAGAAGCTTTTTAGATGGGCTAAAAAATCTACATTTAAATATGATATAATAAGTAGAATGCAGTGAGAGAGTATACTATGATATAATAAGTGTCAGAAATGAAATGATATTGAATGAGTCTTTAGTTCAGCTAAGTGGAGGTTGGTTTCCCTCAAGATATAAGTACCACTATTGAACTTTTCTGAATAACTTGCTGTACTTGTTCATTGTTGTGATTCATTACAGCTGGATAAGACTATTGATTGCTTTTATATAGCTTGCATGTCTACTTCAGAAACCATGAGAGCTAGGCCTCAATGAGGAGTCTTTCAGGTCAGGTCTGGATTGAATCCTTCAAATCGTATGTGTCTGAAGAATGTGGTGTCTTTTGAATGGGAATTACCTTCTTTTTCAAAAAGGCACTATGAATAACAGTGGTGCCTTATATTGTTTCTGATGGCTCTTTTACTCTCTGACCAATGAATAACACACAAAAAAAATTATTGCATGGCTTTTTATTAGGTGGAGGGAGAGAATTTTGGGGAAAGAGAATTGTCACCCCAATTGACACAATTTCAACTCTCAGACAATCCTAGCAAATACCATCTCCTAATCCAATGGCTGCTTTTGCCAGGGCAGCAAGCAAGCTGCCTACAGATCTACACCTGTCTTTCTGCTTCTCCAGATTCATTTCCCCCAATCTTATCCCAAGATCTGGGGCATAAAACTCATTGTGGTTTCCTTTTCCTTCCCATCTTCATCCCCAACAGATAACAAAGATCTCCAACCTTCCTTCTTCCAACTCATCCCATTATCCCAGTCTTTAACCACAGCAGGCATATGCTGGGAATATATACCAACTGAACAGGCCAGGGGAAGAGGTCCACAGAAAATTCCTTACAAGGAAGCATACAGTCACCAAACTCTCCTAATGGCCATGGAAGAGCAAACCAAAGAACAAAACATTCACCCAACACAGACAAAACCAGATACCAGGACATCAGCATAAAAGTACAATAAATAATAGCCAGGACAATAGGTCTCCCTTGGAGCCAAGCAAACCTACAATAGCAGGCACTGACTATTCCAACATAGCTGAAGCTCAAGAAAAACACCTTGATAGAAGTCTTAAAGAGAAAATGAATAAATACCCTAAAGAAATCCAGAATAACACAACACACAGTGGAAAGAAATAAATAAAACTGTTAAAGACCTAAAGATGGAAGTAGAATCAGTGAAGAAAACAAAAAACTGAGGGAATTCTATAAATAAAAACTTTGGGTATTCAAACAGGAACTATAGAGTCAAGTTTAAGCAACAGAATATAAGAGATAGAAAAATCTCAGGCAATACAATCAAAAAAATTTGCTAAATTGGTTAATGAAAATGTTAACTCTAAAAGTTTCCTGACACAAAATCTGGGAATTTGGGGGAACTTAGGGAATCTGGAATACTATGTGGATGCATGTAGTTGGACTTTGTTGTCATACTTTCTTTGAACTGCCAGCCTCCAGAAGCATATTAATTATGGAAACTTGGCCTTAGCTCAGGCTTGTCCCACTAACTCTTGTAACTTAAATTATAGACTATTATACCCAGAAAAACTTTTGATCATGATAGATGTAGAAATAAGATATTCCATGATAAAACCAAATTTAAGCAATATTTATCTACAAACCCAACCCTACAGAAGATGCTAGAGAGAAAACACCAACCTATGAAGGTAATTACAACCATTAAAACAGGGAATAAATAACTTTAGGCCACCAAGATCAAAGGCAGGGAAGCACACACACATATACACACACACCTACACATACCATTACAACCTATAGCAGCAGCACCATCACCAATGAAATAACAGGAATCAAAAATCATTGGTCATTGATATAAATGTTAATGGTCTGAATTCCCCACTTAAAAGACACAGACTAAAAGAATGGATGCAAAAATAAGGCCCAATTCGTTTGTTGCATCCAAAAACTACACCTCAACATCAAAGATAGTCATTACTTCAGAGTAAAGGGTTATAAAATGGTATTGCAAGTAAATGGACCTATGAAACAAGCTGATATAGCTATTTTAATACATAACAAAGTAGACTTCAAATCAAAACTAATCCGAAGATACAGGGAAGTACACTATATACTTACCAAAGAAAAACTCAATACTTAACATTTATGCCCCAAACACAATGGCACTTGTTGTGGGTTATTTGTATGCTGTGGGAAGATGTGATTTATATAAGAAAAAGCTGAATGGCCAATATCCTAGAAGGAGAGATTAAGAAGGACTTATGATCAGAGAAAGGAACTCAGGGGATGAATATAGGTGCATGGCATTAGCCAGCAAGTCATGAAGGGAATCGAGCCTACAGAATGAAGGAGAGAAAAAGGGACACATGACAGAATGTAGATTAGTAAAACTGACCTATTTTATAGGAACTAATGAGACAAGCTTGAGCTAAGGCAAAACTTTCATAAGAAGTCTCCATGTCATTATTTGGGGACTAGTGGTCCAAAGAAAGTCTGACAAGAAAGCACCCACATTTGTAAAAGAAACACTACTTAAATCACATATTAATGCCCACACACTGATAGTGGGAGATTTAAATACCCCACTCTCACCAACAGACAGGTCACCTAGACAAAAACTAAACAGAGAAATGCTAGAGATATCGGATGTTATAAATGAAGTGGACCTAATAGATATTACAGAACCTTTCACCCAAACAAAATGATATATACTTTTCTCTGCACTTAACGGAACTTTTTCCAAAACTGAACACATACTTGACACAAAGCAAGTCTCAAAGATACAAGAAAATTGAAATAAATCCCTGAATCCTATCAGACTACCAGGGATTAAAGTTGGATATTAATAACAACAGAAACAAACAAAATTTATAAACTTATGGAAACCAGACAGCTCTCTACTGAAGGACAAATTGGTCAAGACAAAAATAAGAAAAAAATTAAAAATTTTGTAGACTGGAACACAGAATATCCAAAGTTATGAGACACAATGAAAGCAGTTTTAAGAGGCAAGGTCATAGCATTGAGTGCCTACAAAAAAAAGCAGGAGAGATGTCATACTAAAAATTTCATAACACACCTAATAGCTATAGAACAAAAAGAAGAAATCATACACCAAAGAGTAGATCACAAGAAATAGTAAAACTTGGGGATGAAATCAATAAAATAGAAACAAAGAGAACAATACAAAGAATTAATGAAACAAAAAGTTGGTTCATAGAGAAAATCAATAAAATTAATAAACCCTTATTCAAATTAACAAAAAGGCAGAAGGAGAATAATCAAATTGATGAAAGTAGTGACAAAAGACAGGCTATAACAACAGACACCTAGGAAATTCAAAGAATCATAAGGACATGATTTAAAAGCATGTACTCCATCAAATTGGAAAATCTAAAAGAAATGGATAGTGTTCTTGATAGAGACCACTTACTAAAGTTAAATCAAGATCAAATAAGCAATTTGAACACACCTATATCCCATAGTAAAATAGCAACAGTCATTAAAATTCTCCCAATCAAAAGATGCCCAGGGCCAGATGGTTTTAGCACAGAATCCTACTGGACTTTCAAAAAGAGATAAAGGAAATACTCCTCAAATTATTCCACAAAATAGAAATGTAAGGAACATTTCCCAGTTTATTATATGAGGCCAACATACCATGATACAGAAACTACACAAAGACCTAAGAAATAAAGAACATTACAGATCTATTTGCCTTATGAACATAGATGCAAAACTACCCAATAAAATACTTGCAAATCGAATCTAAGAGCACATTGTAATTATCATTCAGCATGTCCAAGTAGGCTTCATCCCAGAGATTCAGGTATAATTCAATATACAAAACTCAGTAAAAAATAATCTAATACATGAAGAATCTGAAAGCTAAAAACGCATGATTCTCCTGTCTCCACCTCCTTCAGCAAATCCTACCACCGTGTGCCACAAGAAATATCTTTTTTGATATTTAATTAGCAAGAAGCCTGGAACCAGAAAATTTCCCTGGAATCCACAAGGATGACCCCAGCTAAGACCCTAAGCAATAGTGGAGAGGGTGCCTGAACTGGCCTTGCCCTATAGTCAAATTCATGACTTTCTTAAATGTCATCCTAGAACCTACATCCTGCAACTGATGGAAGCAGATGCAGAGATCCATAGCAGAGCACTGGGCTGAGCTCCCAAAGTCTACTTTAAGAGTGGGATGAGTGAGAATACAAACAAAGAGGTCAAGACCATGATGAAGATACCCATTGAAATAGTTAATGAGTAAATGGTACCCCACAAAATCTGGAACCAGCATAGGACCAAACTAGGCACTCTGAATGTGGGTGACAGTTGTATGGCGGGGGCAGCTATGGGGCCACTGGCAGGGAGACCAGGATTTATCCCTACTGCGTGTACTGGCTTTTTGGAAACCATTCTCTTTGGAGGCATACCTTGCTCAGTCTAGATATAGTGGGGAGGACCTTGGTCCTCCCTCAAAACAATGTGCTAGACACTGTTGACACACCATGGGAAGCCTTACCCTCTGTGCCTCTGTAAGGAGAGGATGGCGGATGTGATGAGGGGGGAAGGTGGAGGGAAGAGAAAGAGGGAAGTGAGTGGGAACTGGGATAGGTATGTAAAATGAGAAAAGACAACTTTAAAAAAATAAAAATAAATTTTAAAAAAGAAATTTACACACCTAACTCAGAAAAAAAAATGATCACCTTATTAGAAACAGAACAGTCCTTTGACAAAACCCAATACCTCTTTGTGGTAAAAGTCCTGGAGAGATCAGGAATACAAGGGTCATACCTACACATATAAAGACAGTTTACAACAAGCCCATAGCCAGTATCAAATTAAATGGAGAGAAACTCAAAGCACTTCTGCTAAAATCAAGAATAAGACATGGATGTGTAATCTCTCCATACCAATTCAATATAGTACTTGAAGTCTTAGCTAAATCAATAAAGCAACTAAAAGAATAAAAAAGGTTTAAAAATTATAAAAGGCGAAGTGAAAACAGTTTTATTTGCACATGATATGATAGTACATAAATAACGCTAAGAGTTCACCGTGAAGAGCTCCTACAGCTGACAAACACTTTCAGCAATGTAGCTGGGAAAAAAAATAAACACACAAAAATCAGTAACCCTCCTATACACAAATGAGAAACAAACCGAGAGAAAAATCAGTGAAACAACACCTTTTACATTACCCCCACACAACATAAAATATCTTGGGGTAACTCTAACCAAGCAAGTGAAAGACTTTTACAAAAAAACTTCAAGTCTTTGAAAAAAGAAATTGACGAAGGTATCCGAAGATGAAAAGATCTCCCACGCTCATGGATTGGTAAGATTAACATCGAAATAAATGGCCATTTTACCAAAAGCAATCTACATATTCAACACAATCCCCATTAAAATTCCAATGCAATTCTTCACAGATTGTGGAAGGGCAGTTTCTTCTGAACTTCACATTGAAACACAAAAAACAACCAAGGCAGCTAAAAGCATCCTGCAAGTATAAGAACTTGGGAAGTATCATCATTTCTGCTCTCAAGTTATACTATAAAACTATAGTAATAATAACAGCCACGTGGCAATACACAGATTAATGAAGATGGGTTAGTTTAGGATATTAAGAGCTAGCTAAAAATATGCTTAAGCTATTGGCCAAACAGTATTGCAATTAATACAGATTTCTGTGTGATTATTTCAGAAGTCTGGGCAGCAGGGAAACGAACAAGCAGCCTCCCCCAACATAGTGTTTGACCAGCTTTTCTCTCTTCTCTCCTTGGGAAAGTTGGACTTTTAAATATCAAGAGAATAAACATTTGATGATGTTGATCATCAGCTCCTTTTGATAAACTCACTGCATTTAGTATCTAAAAGACAATGACTACTTGGAGTAGGAGAAGTGAACATACTGGCATAATCAGTTGAAGGTCACAAATCTGTTCAGTTCAATTTCTCAGCTGCATTTCACAATCATTCTCATTCTCTTATTAATTAATAGTGCCAGCAAAATGGTTAGTATGTTTCCTTAGACAAATCTCTTAGGACCAAGATATCCTTCTTAAACAAACCAATTGTTCAGTCATTTACAGAGTACTCCATGGTTTTTATACTGTTGCCAAAACTAAAAGAGCAGACACCAACCTAGAAAAACAAAGGAACAGAATAAAGCAAGGGAATGTTATAATAAACCTATACATCTATGTTACTTTAGAAAAACTGTAGTATAGCTTAAGATATAGTGAGATATTGTGACCAGAGGTTATTTATGTTCTCTGCATAAAGGAAAACCTATGGAATAAAGCTTATTTGCATTAGTTAAAGTTTATACCCTTTGGGAAGAGATGAGTGGGTTGTTCTAGTCCATTGACTAGCTTCCTTATAAAGTCCTGGGTAATCTTCCCAGGGCATGATGCCACACTGGGTTACAACCTCCTACATCAATTAACATTTAAGATCTGTACTCATAGACATGTTTGTAGGCCAAATGATTGGGCTAACCCCTCAATTCAAACTTCCTTCTCACATGACTTTCAGTTGTGTCAAGTTGACAAAGTTAGCTAGGACAGGGAAAATATTATCAAATATAAACTCATAAATCATTTTTTATTCAGAATTGTTCTCATGAATATGTTTGAAATTTATGGAAAGGACAAAAAGATAAGTACATCAAAATATAAATATTACATTTTTTGAGGTAAATATTTTTTAAAAGATTACTTGAAAAAGAAGTTATAATGGCCCTGAACTATGTAAAAAAGGATCAGGAAGCCTTTCTTTACTCTGAATTTTTCACATTGAAATTCTAGTCAGAAATGTGACCAGCAATCCATTCTCCTCTCCTTTTCCACATGTGCCCTATACTTAGGCCTCAAGCACACATAATTTGAAAATCAACTTTTGAGAAAGGAGGACAAAGTTCCACATATAAAAATAGGTTAAAATTAATATTGATGAGCAATAAAATGATATAACAAATTCTTGTGAGCTAAATGACTCTAGCCTCACCTGAGATTGTTCAGACAATTTAGATAAAAATGTTTTCTGACTGCTTACTTCTTGACTGTCCCTGAAAACTATCCAAACCCTAACAAGTCTTTGTGCTCATATGGGTGTGATCAAGGGTGGACAGTGACCCTGAAGCTTATCAAGTTAATGGCATGTACACCTCCCTCTAGTTATGGTGGATCACATAGAATTAGAAGAACAGTAGCAAATTCAGTCCTCTTTGGATTTTTCCTTTTTTTTCAAGTATTTTACATTGAAATAAAGTTTAAAACAAATGACAGGCCACATTTTAATATCTTTGTTTAACTACAATATTATTCTCAACATTACCAAAACATCAGAAAGTTCCAAGACACTGTTAACATATCTAATGCTTTGACCGCACATCAAAATCTTCTAATGCAAAGGTTCTCACCTATGGGTGGCAACCCATTTGGGGTAGAATGACCCTGTCATGGGAGTTTCCCAAGACCATTGGAAACCAAATATTTATACTAGGATTCATAGCAAAGTTACAGTAATGAAGTTTCAATAAAAATTATTTTATGGCTAGGGCTCACCACAACATGAGGAACTGCATTAAATTGTTGCAGCATTAGCAAGGTTCTAGACCACTATTTTAATGTGATTGTTCCATATAGGGTCCAGAACAACAATATCTTTCAAGAGGGTTTTTTTAAATGTCTTTTTTAATAAATTTAGTTGTTGTAGAACTAACCACCTCCCCTTGTATTAAGGCTGAGAAAGGCAACACAGTATGAAGAATATGTTCCCAAAAGCCAGCCAAACCATTAGGGCCAGCCCCTGCTCCTACTGTTAAATATCCCTAAAGAAGTAGACTAAGCTACACAACTGTCACATATTTGTAGAGGGCCCAGGTCACCTCATGCAAGCTCCCTTGTTGTCACTTTAGACTGTGAACTTCTATGAGCCCAGGTTAGTTGTTTCTGTGGGTTCCCTTGTGATGTCCTTGACTCCTTTGGCTTGTACAATCCTTCCTCCCTCTCTTCAGCAGGATTCCCTGAGCACAGTCCAATGGTTGGCTGTGGGTCTCTGCATCTGTTTTCATTCATTACTCTATGAAAGCTCTCTGATGAAAATTGGGGTAGTCACCAATCTATGAGTATAGCAGAATATCATTAGGCATTTTTTCTCTAATAATACTTGGTTCTATCCTAGGTCTCTGGGTTATCCAGCCTCTGGGACTAGCACTCCAGGCAGTGTCAGGGATGGGCCCACTCTTGTATGGGTCTCAGGCTCCACCAGTCATTCGTTGGTTACTCCCACAATCTCTTTGTCTCCCTTATCCCAGCACATTCTATAGGCAAGAAAGACTGTATGTCAAAAGTGTGTGACTGGTTGGCATCCTAATACTGCCACTGAAAGTCATCCCTGGTCATAGGAGATGACCAGTTTGGTCTATGCATCCACCATTGTTGGATGTGTTAGCTGGGGTCATCCTTGTAGATATCTGGGAGTTTCCCTTGCACCATGTTTCTACCTAATCCCAAAATGCTCCCCTTTCTAGTCATCTCTTTCAGTACTCTCCCTCATCCACACTCCAGCCAGATCCCTAATTTCTCCATTTGTACCTGCCCCAGTCTACCCAAGATCTCTTCTATTTTTACAGGAAATCTATGCATTCCCACTTGGGCTTTCCTTGTTACCTAGCCTCTCATGGTGTGTGGAGTGTGGCATGGTTATTCTTTAGTTTACAGATAATATAAACTTATGAGTGAATACATACCACGTTTGTGTTTCTGTGTCTGGGGTTATGTCACTCAGGATGATATTTTCTAGTTCCATCCATTTGCCTTAAAATTTCATGACGTCATTATTTTTTAACAACTGATTAATACTCCATTGTATAAATGTATCACATTTTCTTTATCCATTATTTAAGAGGCATCTAGGTTGTTTCCAGGTTCTGGCTATTATGAATAAAGCTACTATGAACACAGTTGAGCAAGTGTCCAAGTATGATTGAGCATCCTTTGAGTTTATGTCCAAGAGTAGTATAACTGCGTCTTGAGGTAGATTGATTCCTGATTTTCAGACAAACTACCATATTAATTTCTAAAGTAACAGTGCAAGCTGTCACTCCCACCAGCAATGGAAAATTCAGATGTATAGTTAGAACTAATGAAACAAAGGTTTCTAAAATGCTTACTGTACTCCTCTAACAAAAACTGTATCTTGAATAGTGTTTAAAAATTATAAAACACATTTATTTCTTGATTTCAAATGGATGAGAGATCCAAACTATAAATGCTTACTTCCAGGTGTACAAATGGTAGAAAATAGTAGATCCGAATGGGAAGACAGAATGTAATACCTACTCTTGTTCCAAAAAAGGGAAGGAATCAGATAAAAAAGTATTCTGTTACTGTTGTTAGATAGTATAGTAAATGAAAGAAAAAGTAAACAATAATACAGAGAGGCTAGAGAGAAAGCTCAGTGGTTAAGAGTGTTTGCTGCTCATCCAGAGGACCTGCAAATTGGTTACCAGCATTCTGATCTGGAAGCTTTCAAATGCCTGTAACTTAAACATCAGAAGATCTGAATCCTCTTCTTACTTCATTGGGAGCCTGTACCAAGGTGCATATAGACATACAGATAGACCAATTCATATATATAACATAAGTCTAAAAGAGAAAGAGGAGAGGAAGAAAGAGGAAGGCAGACAGGCAGACAGGGAGAGAGAGAGACAGTATAAGACAGACAAATAGAGACACAGATTCAGGAAGACAGAGAAATAGAGTGATCTAGTAAGATAAAGGAATATAACTCGATGTTAAATATTTCTAGATGACTCAGAATTGCTAGGTGTAGCACATCTGTAGGTGGGGGCTTTTTTTATACATCAAATTAAAGATTCTGACAGTATGACATGTTATGACATGATAAGCTCTGTCATTTTGATTTTCTTTTCTTCCTTTGCTATCGGTTTTATTTAATAGCAACCATGGATTTTTCTTGGATGCTATTGTAGCAATTATCCTTCAGCCACTCAGTGTACAACAGGAAAGACAGAATGACAAAATAAGTAAATTAAATTAAACTGCCAGTGTAAGATAGGAAAAAACTATTTGGTTCAATTTTAATAAAAATGGAAAGTGTCAGTTTGGATATAGTTTCTGTGATTCCATTTAGCTACATAGCTGGCAAATATTGAATACTAAAAATGGTATCTATAGCTTTCAAAATAAGTCAAGAGTTGGGGAAATGACCTGATTCAGTTTATTTTATTGTTACAGTATCCTTCCTTTTAGCAACATCTTAGTAGAAACGGAAATAGCAGAACTGGTTTCTATGAGGAGGAACATGGGAAGGCTCAAAAAGGCTCAAATTAAAACTTGTCATGGTCTGAACAAAAGAAGTTCTTCATGGCTATTTGACAACCCTTGTACAACATCAGAGCAGAGGGATTTGGAAAAATTTAAAGTCACTAACACTGGTACTTGGGTATTTTCTTTTACTAAGAAAATAGATTTTGTTTTGCATTTTATTTTTACAAGATAATATACTCATTAGAGTCATCCTAGGAGAAATTTCTTTATTCTCTGCCTTGATAATTTGCAAACCCTATGTCTCAAAAAGAAGCCACTGAAGTATGAAACCTAATTGAATTGCTGGTACATATTCTGCCTACCTGCACCAAAGACTTCTACTAGAAGCTGCAGGGATCAACTGCTAAGTAAAATAAAAGAATGGATGTTAGTGGAAAAAGAATGGCCTTTTAACCAATTTTTCTCTAGCTATTTGAGCATCTGCAGTGCCTTACACTTCCTTATAACTTCATTATCAACTTAGGAAGCATTAATGAACAAAACACAAATACATAATTCTGTCAAAGGTGTTATATCCCAGCAAGCATAGATAGATTATACTTATTAAACATTTTAACCGATATATAAAAGGGACATGAGTTGAGAAGGGGTATGAGAAGGTGTATGTGCAAGTTAAATTGGGTGAATAACATCTCTTATTTTCAGAGTTAAAAGCTACACAGACTTGAAGTCAATGAACGAGTGAATGGTGTGGCTGCCAGTACAGCATAGAAAGTGGGCACAGACGGTGCATGGGACCTTCTGTTGAAAAGTCATTTCTGTGTTGGAGGACTTGTCTTCAGGGGAATTAGTATGTCTTAAGAGAGATGTAGCTGTACCAAGGTAGACAAGACAGATCCAGAGGACCTTCATAAAGCCACCTGCTCTTGCTCAGAGTGTAATTGTGCACTAAAGCAAAGACTTAAAGCATAAAGCTACACTCCTCCCTTTATATTAAGAATCTTTCTAGCTGTTACAAGGCTAGACTGGGAGGCTTGGAGGGAGCAATCATCAAGAGACAGCTCGTCACTAATTGGAGAACTGTGTTTAGAAATGTAAGTCATGGTTATGCAGTGGAGATAGTTCTAGATGCAACTGCCAAAAATAGATGGTATGAGGCCTGCCAGTGAAGCAAGACCATTACAAAGAGTGAATGTAAATATAGAAAAAGATCAGGAGAGAAACAGACTCCACCCTGGCAAAAGGCTTAACAGAAGAAATGAAGTTTCAGATGGAGTTTGAATTTTAATGATATTATTATATTTTTTTTGTACCAGCAAACACAAGACAAAAGCCCATTTCTGACTATTTGCTTTCAGATAACTGCTCTTATGACTTGGCATAATAGGACACTACTGTGTTCACATCATTGTTGTTTGCTAGCTATGGAAATTATCACAAGATGGTACTGATTTAATTATGATGTGTTCATTCCAGTTTACTGGGTTGTCTGATGATGCCACCAGACATATATTAGATTATATCCAGGTTTTAAGTCTTCAGTGTTTACCCATACTATCTTCTCAAATCTATCCTGTTTTCTGTCATGTGACAGATTTCTAAATTTTAGTGAACTAAGATAAATTGAAATGCCTTTCTGAACTTTAACTTGTACAATATTGTAAAATTTCATCATACACATGGGAATACTTCTCTCTTACAATGAGCTTTATTCCTGAAGAAGTTAAATTCTTCTTTTTCCAAATTATCCATTGCCTATCTGTTCATAGTAACAGTTGCACACTTTCCACTGTCTATTTCTAAACACTGTTAATCCTCCATACCATTGCTAATAGTCTACAAATTTCCAGGGTCCCTTAAATATTCAACAAGAGGGAAAGAGTACTTCCCATTTTGAACGGCTACAATATTTGACTCTGCCTCTGCCATAGCACATTCACCAAGTCACCTTCACAGTGAAGGTAGTATGGTAATGGTGGACTTCTACTAGAATATCAAGATCTGGATGACAGGAATTAAAGATGAATAAAAATGAGCATAACCAAAGGCATTCAAAACTTAAAATCAGAATACACATTTTAAAATAATGCATGCATTTGTAGAATGCTTTCAGTGAAAATTCTGCCTTTTCTCCTTTGTCAGTCAGTATTTTTGTATTGTTTATATGAATTGTTACTTTTTCACTGCAATTACAAGAAGCTAGTAGTGGAGATGAAGATGGGTTAATAAGGGAATTATTGCAGAGATATGAGATTGCTATGTGACCCTCAAGAATAAATCGAACCCTCATTTGTTGAATACTTACTGCTATACATCAAGTGTGTTTTTGCAGATTTTCTTTAATCCCCCAATATGATGCATAGGCTAAATACACAATATGTTAATTTTGAGGGGACAAAAATGAAATTCAGAGATGAAATAGTCTTCCCATAGTCACACAACTCAAAAGATGAGACTCAAGCCATGTCCATATCAATGTCTTTCTTTTTATATCATGCAGTTTCTCATTATCTTTGGCTTTTATTCCTATACTGTGACATCAATAGAAATTTAATGAATTTTTCTTTTATTTAAATGCAAATACATGGCAAGTTCAAAGTCAAGTAAAGAACTATGCAGTTCAGGGTCTGGAATAGCTGAAGGTAACCCTACAGCTGTTGTGAGGGCACCAAGCATCAGGGCAGGTTCCTGGTAACTAGAAATCATGAGGGGCTATTAAGTAATCCCATTGCTCTGCTGAGACAGTCACCTTAAGACAGGAAAAGAAAACTATTCTTAATTTCAAGTAATAAAATGGTCCCTTGTTTCTATCCTCCTTCTAGGAAAGATCTCTAGAAGCAGCAAAGATGTTTTAATTTTAGATGTTTATTTTAATAAAAAATGGCCTTGCAGAACAGTGAGTTCTGAAAGGCAGAATTTGTTCCATCAGAACTCTGAAACACAAAACAAAACCAAGCAACAAATTGATAATTCAGGGAATATATAAAAACAGAACCCTGGATCTCTCCTGAGCTCTAATGCCACATTCTTCCCAATTAAAAAAAAACCAGCAACAACAACAACAAAAAAAAACCAACAAAAAACCCTTCTGTTACCTCACAGTCTCTCTATCAGATGCTGAGAAAAAGAAACATAAATTTTTAAGCTGACATTGGCTATAGAACCAGTGATTACTTATCATCTCATATTTAATTGGTTTTAGTTTGGTGCTAGTCTTGGATGTTGAGAATCATGAAAATCTGCTGTTAAATGAAAACTCCAACAAGAGGATTAACAGACGGAGTATTGTATGCTGGCTCCTCTAGAATATGATGGCAGTATAGGGATGAAGGAAAAGAACCCATCCATGACAGTCTTAGTCTATTAGGTGAATGAAGAATGTGAAGTAGAAGTTCTGCATTGAGCCAGTATCCCAAGTGGGAGTAAACCCCAACTGCAATCTATAATACAAGGACAGAACACTGTAAGAAGAGTACATAATCCAACCTCAGAGTGCAAAGAAAACACTAAATTCTCACCGCATTTACCAATGATGTTCTTAGCCTTTGGAAATTCACACTTGAAGAGGTTGGCCCTGCTATTGCATCCTGTGGTGCTGGGGCTTGCTTGGTCTGACCCTAATCGGCAGAGGAGTCAGACATGCCGACACAAGTTCCACAAGAGCACCCAGGGCATCTGTGTTGTTAAAATTCTTCCTGGTGATTGCAGTGCTGGGCAGTTTAAGAGAACACTTTCATTTCTGTGGGAGGTGTAAGTGAATTGGGAAAAAGACAGGGAAACATGGAAGAGAGCAAGAAAAGATGTACACAAAGATCTAAAAGCATCCTTTCTTTGGAAACTGTGGCAAGATTGCACCATTTGCTTTCTTCCTTCCTTGCTTTCCTTCCTTCCTTCCTTCCTTCCTTCCTTCCTTCCTTCCTTCCTTCCTTCCTTCCTCCTTCTTCATCTCTTTCTCACTCTCTCTTTCCCTACCTCTTTCTGTCCCTCCTCTCTCTCTCTCTCTCTCTCTCTCTCTCTCTCTCTCTCTCTCCCTCTCTCTCTTTCTTTCATTCTTATCTTTCTGGTTTCTGTGGATTCCTTTTATCAAACAAGTTTTTGTGTCATGTTAACATTTAACTGAAGTTCATTCTCTTACTTCATTTGTAAGAAAAACATATTATTTCATTTATCCTTTAGGAGTGAGCGTTTGTAGTAAACTTGTTCATGTTACATCCAGCCATTCATTTCTCTTATTCCCAAGCTCCTGGATAGGACTCTGTCTACCCCAAGACATAGTTCCTCCTAATAACAAATACTTGCCATTGTCCTCACTGATCTTCCTCCAGAAAAAGAAAAAACAAGCTTATTAGATACTATGCCTTAACATCGCAAGGAAAAGGTTAGTTATTGATCCATTAAGTAAACATAAAGCACAAAACTTATCACTATGGTTTCACAATAGCTAGGAGGCCCCATCCCCAGTGAAGAAGACCATATTCAGTAGTGCCTTTACAGTCATAGAGTCAGTTGAGGTTATCAGAGAAGACACTAATTCTAATACGTCAGGCATCTTTATGAGAAAGGAAAACAGGCATGTTCTAGAAGAGTCTTATACAATGTCAGCATGAACAGTTGTAGTAAGAGGCGCACAGGCTGCGTCCTTCCACCTGGCTTCCAGCCGCCAAAATAATTACACAGAAACTGTATTCATTGAAATACTGCCTGGCTCATTAGCTCTAGCCTCTTATTGGCTAACTCTCACATATTCGTTTAACCCATTTCTAATAATCTGTGTGTCACCACGAGTTGTGGCTTACCGGGAAAGATTCAGCGTGTCTGACCTGCGAGCTTCATGGTGGGTGGCTCTCTCTGACTTTGTCCCCTTCCCAGCATTGTGTTCTTTTTTCCCGTCTATCTAAGTCCTGCCCTATCAAAAGGCCAAGGCAGTTTCTTTATTAACCAATGAAAGCAACCCAAATACAGAAGGACCCTCCTACACCAAACAGTGGTGGTATGGCTGCAACCTATGGAATATCTGGTCTACCAGAAGCTGCAAAAGGCAGAAAAGGATCCCCATCTTTCTCAACACAGCTCTATCTACAGCTTTGGTAAAGACATTTAGCATGTGAGAATGTAAGTTTCTGTGGTCTTAAATGACCACATTTGTGATATTTTGTTAAGGAGATCATAGGAAAGTAATGTTCAAGTCTTTCAGAGAGTAAGAAATGAATATCATCTACAGACAGGAAATTAACTGTAGTGGTATATTATTTGTATCTTAATAAATAAATCTTTCCTGAAGATCAGAGGCAAAGCTAAAGCCTCTAGATATCAGGCAATGGTGACACATACCTTTAATTCCAGGACTTGGGAGACAGAGTCAGATGGATCTCTTTGAGTTCAAGGCTACCCTGGGCTACACAAGATCAGTGCAGAAACAAATCCAGGTTGTGGTGACTCACACCTTTAATTCCAGTCCTAGGCAGTCACACATCTTAAATTCCAGCACTAGAGGAAATCTAAAATTGGAGGAGAGAAAGGTTTAGGCTGTTTAGTCTGCAAGTTGTCAAGCCTTGGTAGAGGTAAGACTTCTTTTTTTTTTTTTCCTTCAATTTTATTTTATTGTCTCCTGGATATCTTCTTGTGGCTTACAGGATCTCAAGGAGTTAATTCCTTAAGAAACTATCTTTTCTGCATCTCACAAGTTAAGTCTGTTGCATTATAGGCACAGTATCGAGCACAGGAGGTAAGACTTCTTTAGTGGCTTGACTGCTTTGCTTTTCTGGTTTTAGGCAAGATTTATTTATCAAAACACAAATAACATACCACTACAACGAACAACATCTACCTTATGAGCAAAATAAAAGACTTAGAAATTTTGACTTGAATAGGGGGCAATGAATCCAGTATGTGGAGACTAAGTTAGCAATAGCACCCAGGAGACACACTTTCATTAGGATGGAACTAAGTATCACAGCCACTCCAATTTTAGAAAGACAAGTAGCTAACAGATGTCAAAGAAAGATTTCCTCAATGAAGAATTTACCTGAAAGAGAATAAGAAATTAGCTAGACCTAGCTGAAGAAAGAATGTTTCTGGACAGAGAAGGTGTGTGCTGGGTAGAGATGTGAGGTATCCTTGGGATGCCGAAAATGCATGTGACCGATGACCACAAAGAGAAGACTATATAACCCATTCCTGATAAAGGTTGTCACTTACCATGGCTTTGGCCATTTTTCTTTTTCTCTTGAAGCCTCCTTAGGATTTCTTTAACACTTTATCTGAAGACAGGGTTTCTTATTAGCTTCTTCTCTTTTTCAATCTCTTAACCAGGATTCAAATTCTGTGACTGGATTTCCAAATATTCTGGCATTAGATATAATTGTCGGTAGAAGGGAAACTGAACTGCTCAAGCTGAGCCTCAGGTTTTCCATCTCAGTTCATAACAAAAGCAGAGGAAACACAGAGGTGAGAGGTAAGAATAAATAATGAGGCCTTGCCTGTATTTGTCTAGTTACACTTCAGGAGCTGAAGGAGGAAGAAAAAAATCAGCCCTACTGAATTGTTTTGCCTGGAACATAGAACTTATCAAAAAGCCTGTTCACCTAGCCGGGCAGTGGTGGTGCTTGCTTTTAATCCCATCACTCAGGAGGCAGAGGGAGGTGAATTTCTGTGAGTTTGAGGCCAGCCTGGTCTAAGCTACAGAGAAACCCTGTCTCAAAAACCAACACGAACAAACAAACAAGCCTGTTTACCAAACAAATTTTGCTTCCACGAGGACCTGAAGGGCCTGTGTAGGCATCTTAGTAATCTCAGGCTGCCAAAAAAGAATACCATTGACTAGGTGAGTTAGTATTCTCACCACCAAAAAGATTTGAATCTAAGATCAAAGTTCCAGGAGAATTAATTTCAGGTGAGGCTTCTTTCTAGGCTTGAAAATAGGCACCTTCCTGCAGTGAACTCATCAGACCTTTGTTCTGTACACTGCGGTAAGCAGTAGGTTGCTGGTGTCTGCTCTTATAAAAACAAAAGCAAACAAACAAACAAACAAAAAAGAAAAACAAAACCAAAAAACTTGTCCTATTAGATATCTGACACATCCTGTAAGGAGGGATTTCTCCAAGAACAGTTAAATTGGATGCCAGGATTTTAACAATGAATTTTGCAGAGAGTTTATTCACTCCATAATAGCAATCAATACTGATGCTGCTCAAATCTCTCACCATTAAAAATCATCCATCTATGTGATCTTATCCCTCCCTGGCACATCTCTTCTCTTTTCTTTTATTCTTCTTTCTGGCCTTCTGTTCTCTTTTATTTATTTATTTATTTATTTATTTATTTATTTATTTATTTATTTATTTATTTATTTATTATGTATACAAATTCTGTCTGTGTGTATGCCTATAGGCCAGAAGAGGGCACCAGACCCCATTAAAGATGGTTGTGAGCCACCATGTGGTTGCTGGTAATTGAACTCAGGACCTTTGGAAGAGCAGGCAATGCTCTTAACCTCTGAGCCATCTCTCCAGCCCCCGGCCTTCTGGTCTCTTTATTGTACTGAGGATTAAAACAAGACTTTTGTATATGGTAGCAAACACTTTACCACTGGGCTGCATTTTCTCCCTTGAAACAAAATGTTATGAGGCAGGTTTCACTAAATCACTCAGGTTGCTCTTCAACTTACTGTTTCCCTAGAAAGATAACATTTTCAATCCTGTTTCCTCAGTCTTCCAGTAGCTGAAGATAGTGTACTGCACCATGTCTAAGCCTTTGTTTTTCTTTTTGTGGTGAAATGTGATCACTAATCAAAATTTCAAAGAAAAAGAAAAACAACCAAAACAAGTCTGAGGTAAAGAAATGGGATGTCTCTCCGATGGATGGAGATAGAGACAGAGACCCACATTCACATCAGAGCAATGGATTGAGCCCCCAAGGTGCAGGTGAAGAGCAGAAGGTGGGAGAAGATGAGTTAGGAAGTTAGGACCGTGAGGGGCTGGTCCACCTACTGAGACAGTGTGCCTGAACTAATGGGAGCGCACCAATCCACCTGGACTGGGACTGAATGAGC